>JADBJO010033590.1:0-14414 GCA_016801955.1 Conus betulinus
TTCGAAAGAAGAGAATAGAAATAATGAATACTAACTGTTTACTTCACATGAAAAAAATAGCAGTTACGACTTCACGTTACAAGGCCAAAATAGATGAGCGAGTGCTGTTGCCACCTGCAGTAACCTGTTTTCACCAGCGAATACATGTAATTGTTACGTAAAAATACTTATTTTGTCATGGTAATCATTGTTCTTCTCACACAAAACAATGTTTTTCAGTTGATACACTGCAAAAACAGATCATTAACGTGTCAAATAACCACTTTTTTAAAAAAGAAATATATTAGTATCTATAAATATTTTCACGGGAAAATTACCTATTCACATACTGTGTGTTGTGTGTGTGTGTGTGTGTGTGTGTGTGGTGTGTGTGTGTGTGTGTGTTTGTGTGTGTTGTTTGTTTGTTGCGCGCGCGCACGCGCGCGCGCGAGGAGGAGAGAGCGATAGAAGAGAGAGAGAGAGAGAGAAAGAGAGAGAGAGTCACGGCGAGAGCAAGGTCAAGATCTTTGAGAGAGAGAGAGAGAGAGAGAGAGAGAGGAGAGTAGAGAGAAGAGGGAGAAAAGACAAACATGAGAATAGTTAAGAGCGAGGCAGGAGGAACGAGGGGGATGGGAGAGAAGGAGATAGAGAGACTGAGAAGAGAGGAAAAACAATGATATAGAGAGAGAGAGAGAGAGAGAGATGAGAGAGAGAGAGAGAGAGAGAGAGAGAGAAGGGCAGAGAGAAAAAAATGGAGGCCACACAACACCCACGGAATTAACTGCAGCTTGTCAGTGTATTACAACCTTTTTCAGCAACCTGGCCAATGACCAACAAAACAAGCACACAATTCTGTTGTGAAAATAAACTAGTTTCACTGTCTGCAGAGCTGGATAAGGAGAGAGAGAGAAAGGAGATGAGAGAGAGAGAGGAGAGAGAGAGAGAGAGAGAGAGAGAGAGACAGAGAGAGAGAGGAGAACCAAAGACACAGACACAACACACATCGAAATGATCACGTCCGTCTCTCTCTAACACATTGCTGATAAAAAACGTAAAGAACTGTCCCCCCCCCCCCCCCCCCCCCTCCGCTACTTTCAAAGTCCACTCACCCAGCGGACACTCGACTCGCCCCCATCACTGGGGAGGCGGTCGTACGATGGTATACGATGGTAGTACACCTCATCCACCCACACGTTGAACAGCACGTAACGCCTGCGTGGCATCCTCAGGACAGAAACAACAACAACATCAATCACAAAGGCTCTCATGGTGGCTTCTCAATCAGAAAGGCTCTAACTCATCAACATGGCTCTCATTGGTTAGAAGGCTTCTCGTCGTGTAGAGGGGCTCTCCCCAATTAGAAGGGTTCTAACTGATCGGAAGAAGGGGCTTGTCGATTTGAAGGCTCTCATTATGTACAAGGGCTCTCATCACTTAGATGGGTTCTAACTAATTAGAAGGACTCTGGTCGGTTAGAAGGGCTCTCAACATGTTAAAGGGATCTCATCAGTTAGAAGGGTGTGTGTCTTCACATATCTGTATATCTCCTTTTCTTTAAAAAAAAAAAAAAAAAAAACCCAAAGTGTGGCTCAGATGTTTTTTGGTTGTAGTAATGGTATATGGAAGACCTTTCGAATCAAAGAATGGGACTATTTGGGCGCTTCACGCTGGCGCAAAGATAGCATGACCAGCGAGTGGAAAGGCGTAAAGTGTGCCGTCAACTAAAGGGTAAGGTCGGGCATTTGAAGATTGTGATTTCATCGGTGAAAATCCCCTAAAACAAGGTCAATGATTTGTAGTGAGTTGCTCTTTTGATCAATTATCAGTTTGACATTAAATACTGGCTCAAATGTATAGATCTAGCAGCCTAATAGCTCAGTTGGTTGAACATTGGACTTGTAAGCTTGGGGTTGCGGGTTCGCATCTCCGCTGGGCCGTTACAGTACAGGGTTAACATTGGTTCTGACTCCATTCCCCTATACAGTCCTTCGAATGAGACTATAAACTGAGGTACCATGTGTGAATGGACGCACATCTTGCACACACGTAAAATCCCATCACCAACTTTCGGAAGAGAAGGCCAGTTTGGCTGTTGGTATGGATGACACATTACATATAGCATGCACCTTCCCTGAAGTTGGAGTATGGCTTCCTTAATGGCGGGATAAAAAGATGGTCATACCCACAAAAAGTGTCAGAATAATCAACATGATTGTGGACACTCTAAAGAAAGAAAAAGGAAAGGACTTACAACATGATGGGTGTGGTAGTGGTTTAGTGCAAAATCCTAATTGTGGACACTAAAAAGAAGAAAAAGAAAAGGTCATACAACACGATGGATGAGGTAGTGGTTTAGTGTGACATCCTAATTGAGGCGTGTGGCCAATGCTGCTTGTAGCGTTGTGGCGCGTGCCAGCCCGGGTCGACTGTGAAAGGGCAATGCTGACATGAATGGACCGTACGCTGGCCCATTCACAAAACCACCCACTCCCCTTCTGTCCCCCGCTCTCCACCCTCTCTCCATTCATGCCCAGCTGGGCCACGTCATGTCTGAGAGTGAGGGGTGAGGGTGGGGTGGGGGGGACTATCAACTCTCGCTGTGAGTGTGTGGGTATGTGTGTGCGTGCGTGTGTGTGTGTGTGGGAGGGGGTGGGGGTGGGAGTGGGGGTGGAGGGAAAAGGGAGTGTGGGGTGGGGGTGGGGTTGGGGGGGGCGAGGACGACACACTGGGTGGCTCGCGGTAACACCCCCCTTCCCCCCCCCCCCCCCCCCCCCCCCTACACACACCATCACCTCCCTCCCTCTCGATAATGGGAAGGAAGAGCGGGCGAGTGGAGAGCGAGAGTATCATTCTTTTGCCACAAGACCCATTCATACCACCACCCTGCTGCCGTCCTCTCTCTCTCTCTCTCTCTCTCTCTCTCTCTCTCTCTCTCTCTCTCTCTCTCTCTCCTCTCCTTTAAATCGCTACATCAACAGCACACTGTAAAAACTTTTCTTCAATGCGCACATAATGTTACGTATCAATTACGCTTCAACCGTGTGGGACGGGAGTTGTCATGTCCACAAAAAAGGCTGAATTTCTCTCCATAGACGGCTGCAAAACTACCCCCATCCAGCTGTATCTCTAACAACAGACGAAATACTAAAAGCGCTAAACATACTTCCTCTGAACAGGCAACTGGAATTCAACAAAGCATCATTTACATTTAGCATCTTGACAGATAATATGTCATCTTATATCAATGCCCCCTTTTTACAAGATCGAACAGCTTTTCTGGTTCGACGACATTCCTTCTTCCTTACCCACACATTGATCTACATACAATATAAGCCTAGCTTACTCTGGATCATATGTCTGAAACTCACTTCCACCCAAATCTACAAAATATGAATACTTTAAATAAAACTTTTCAAGAAACATTTGCATAAATATTTTATCTCAATAATTTGATTATTCGATTAAAGTGATTAGTGCAAAGTCTTCTGTAAACCATACTTTGAATACATCGTCTAAACATATTATCTGCTCCATTAAAATCGCCCATCCCCACTTCCACTCTGTCTGCCGTCCCTTTTTCTCTCCTCCCCCTACCTACTATTCTCTCCCACCCCACCCCGCCCCCCGTTCTTCTAAACCTCTCTCTGTAGTTTTGTTTATTTGTAAGTTTCCTTCTGTTTCACCACCACCCAATGTCATTATCACTTTTATGAGCAGATCACAATGTTGCTGTGTTGAATTGTCAGTATGAATGATATGTGTTGAAATAATGTATGCATGACAAGGACAGATTGTAAGACTAGGCTTTGGCCTAATATCTTCATCTTTGCGTATTAAAGATCAATCATCCAATCCATCAATCTCTCTCTCTTTCTCTCTCCATTCTTGCGTATTAAAGATCAATCAATCAATCTGTGTGTGTGTGTGTGGTTGTGTGTGTGTTGTGTGTGTGTGTGTGTGTGTGTGTGTGTGTGTGACGCTACTGACACATTTCTTTGAGGGAGAAAATTCACTGCGTACCGCATATCTCGTAGTGTTTGTACGCACATTCCGTAGAATTGGATGGTTTTTATACAACAAAACTGGGCGAACTTCACTGATCTTATAGCATTAGTCAAGGGCATATCCAGGAAAACAGTCACATACGAACATACACCATTTTTCATGTGTGGAATGTTTCATATACGCATGTAGGCTAATTGTTGTTTACTTCAACAATAAAGCCAATTCATCATATGCATACATAAGCCTTTTTTCTTTTTTCTGTATAAACAATTATACCTGTCTATATATGCATTCTTCGCAAAAATGAATATTGTATCCTTAATCATTTTCTTAATCGCTTCGGCAATTATGAATTGTTCTCGAGAAGCATGAGGATTAAAAATGTGAACAAATGATTTACTAAACTGCTCCTTTCTGTAAACAAAATATTATTCACTAATTTCATAATTTACTTACGCAACTGATTAATTCTATTGTAAATAAATCGTTATTTATGTATGAAATGGTTATGCATGTAAAGAATGCAGAACGAAGCCGGCAAACGATCAAGGGTTACCTCCCTTTCTCAAACACGCATGCACACAAGCACTTTTCCCTTCCGTCGCCCCGTCCCCCTCAAAGTGCCTCTCATACCTGTGTGTGTGTGTGTGTGTGTGTGTGTGTGTGTGTGTGTGTGTGTGTGGTGTGTGTGGTGTGTGTGTGTGGTGTGTGTGTGTGTGTGTGTGTGTGTGTGTGTGTGTGTGTGTGTGTTCAGTTCAGTTCAGTAGTTTTATTTAACGTCTTTTCATCACAAGATGATCTTGGACCTTTAAACTGCAATATACATTCCATGTACTATCAGCACCACCCCCACCCCCCCACCCCACCCCCAAAAAAAAAAACACTATTAACACACATCTCACACATATCTCAATGTCTTTTTTCACAATAGTTTTGCAACTGGGGACTGAGCAATATCCAAAGCAATATCAAAAAAGCAAGGGTTATTTACCACACTATCAACATTGTCAGAATTGTTTATAAAAATATTCTTCTCCTTATAAGCTGGGGTTAGTATAGGGCATTTAAATAAAAGATGACGAATTGAGATATTCTCCTGACATATACACGCTATGCCTCGTGAATATTTTTTATTCCATGTATTTAACCGTAATTTATGAATTAATCTGGCTAGATACCTTGGACATGATGGCAGAACGAATAATTTCTCATTTAAGATGTTTCTTCCGCATATATTTTTCCAATCGCTGGATCAATTCATGCGGAGAAACATTTACGACTTTGTTGAAGGGGTGTTTCAGAAATTGTACAAGCTCCCTGCTTTGCCAATTTGTCCTCTAATTCATTCCCTTTTAAGCCACAATATGAAGGAACCCAGCAAAAATCAACTGCTACCTCGGGAAAGTAAACAATGTAACAGATGCTTATTTCAAAAAGAATATCAGTTCTAATTTTAGATTTCCAGTGCTTTAATGATTGTAAAACTGATTTTGAATCAACACAAAATAGCACACTATAAAATGATACTGGCGTGTCATATAAGATATAATTCAGAGCTTTCATAATTGCATATAGCTCTGATGTATAAATTGAAAATTCTCTGCCTAGATAGAAAGACTTTTGCTCATTTAAGGATGGTATAGTGAACACAGCACCACTGTCAGACGTTTCCATTACTAACGTGTGTGTGTGTGTGTGTGCGTGCGTGTGTGTGTGTGTGTGTGTGCGTCTGTGTGTGTATGTGTGCGTGTATACGTGTGTACTTGGGCGCGAGCCAGTGTGTATGCGTTAGTGTGTGAAAGAGAGAGGGAGAGGAATAATATTTCTTAGTGACAGGTCTTCAGACTACATCAGTCGCAGAAACGACCATTTTGTACGTAAATAATTTGTCTACGCATAGAATGAATTACTGAAGTGAAGAAATCATCACATCTGTTAACCATGTATTATTTACAACATTGAGAGGAGAATATATAATTGATTTACATAAATTCATGAATAATATCTATAGATTTATGAATAACGACTGTTTGTGCAAGAAGCTAAAGCGCCGACCACTGCGGTATGGGGGCCGGAATAGCTCAGTTGTTAGAGCGCCGGACTCGTGATCCTGAGGTTACGGGTTCGAATTCGGTACAGGGGGATTTTTTCCTTGGAGGTATCATTGGTTCTGACTCCCTTCCCCATACAGTCCTCCTTCGAATGAGACTATAAACCGAGGTTCCGTGTGTGAACGCACGCATAACATCTTGCACACACGTAAAATCCCATCACCAACTTTCGGAAGAGAAGGCCAGTTTGGCCGTTGGTATGGATGACACGTTACACATAGCATGCACCCTGCGTGAGAGATTGAAAGAATGGAGGAAGTAAGGAAACTGAGTGAACGATATTGAACGATATTGACTGGATGACACGGGAAACGACTGAATGAAGCGCCAGCTGGCAGCTCTTCAGTCGGCACTACCCAGGTAGGCAGCCCGTTGTGTAAACGAGTGTGGATTGTAAAGCGCTTAGAGCTTGGTCTCTAGCCGAGAATAGGCGCTATATAAGTATTCATTCATTATTATTATTATTATTATTACTATGTGCGTGGATCATGCAGTCTTAGTCTATAGTTTATCCCGGAAGTTAGGTAAGATAATTTTGCTTACGCCCAGCCGACCACAAAGGGCCATATCTGGGCTGTCACCACATTAAGATCAACTAAAAAGTCATTCATTCACACAATTCTTTAAAATACATCTTCTAAAAAACCCATCCAAAATTTTGCGAAAAATCTTTCCACTGTAAAATCTCACATCCGATGAAAAATGATAATGTCTTTCAAGAATTCAGGCGGAACATCTCTGAACAAGGTTTTTCATGAACTCTGCTGTAAAATGTTTGTGTCTCACATCATGCAAGTCCAAACACTCTAAAAGAATATGTTTCATTGTGAGTGGAACATGACATGGAATGCACCATCACCTGAGGCAAGACCGCCTGCCGCCATGACAACCAGGGCTTAAAACAGGAGGAAACAACCACTGAAAGTTGGGGGGTCCGGAGGCATGCTCCCCCAGGGAAAATTTTCCAAAACCCAAGTGTAACTCTACGCCATTTCGCGCTTTCTGGACATAATATCAAGAGATACCTAGAGCATAAAAAAATTGCTGAAACACGAGTGCGATCCTCATGAGCTTTCTTCCCGCGACCACCGTAACACACTTCCCTTGAGCACAGTTTGCACTAAGCTAAACCTGGTGCCACTTTGCGAAGAAAGTCTCCAATGACTTCGTCAACTTTCTGAAGCGTCCACTCCAATTTCCACTTGTTTTTAATTGAAGAGTCATCAAAAGTCTGACCTGCTTCAACAATGTCTGCGCGTTCCGCCATTTTGTTTCTTCCAAGAAGTCCGACAGGTAACTTCTTCCATAGACGTAGAGGAAAATATATAAAATATATAAATATAAATAATATAAATATATATAATTTCTTTCACGTCTATGCTTCTTCCAAGAAAAATCAGGGCCATAACTTGCGCGCCGCTGCTATAGACGTGTGCAAGCCGATCACGGATCATTTGCTCCTTTCGTTGTGTGTGTTTTTTTGTTGTTTTTTTTCTTGTTTTGTGTGTTAAACAGAAGTATGAATAGCTGAATCCCTTAGTGAGGTCATAGGCCTATGATTTATGAACTACATCAGAATTCGCTTTTGATAGAAGCACAGATAACTGAATCCCTTTGTGAAGTAATACACCAATCAGTTTCTACCTGGCGGCCCACCAGAAGGCTTATACACCAGTGAACATGGCGCAAGAGGCACGCCAGACAGGACGACCCCCACAAAAAACTGTGGAATGGACAATGCCTTTGTGCACACAATGCATTATATATACGAACAGACAAGCAGACTTATTTACCCATACGATTTCGCCGTATTTTGTACACGTTTGGCGAAAACACGACGAATGTGACGAATTAAAAAAAAAAAAAAAACTTCGAAAAATAAAAAAAAATTCCGGAGACAGAGTTCTTAAGCGGTAACTGAACTTGTGGACATTAACAGCGGCCGGAGGCTTCGACCAAAGAGAGACAACTCTTGCTAACTTCTGCGCCCGAAATCGTGTTCTGCAGTGTGCGTTTCTACGACAGCATGCCCTGTAACGTCGAAAAACCGGCGAGAGAGGTCATGAGCGTGCGCTAAAGTATGCTGATGAATCGAGTTTTGAAAGTAATTTGTCTAAGAAAGAAGCTGTTTTTACCGTCGTCAGTGCCAGATCAGGTGGTTACTTCTGGCAAGAAGCGTCTGCACTGTGACGGCGGGTGAAACAAAATGAAGGATCGTCCCCTCTCGCTTTTGCTTTTACAGAAATTTGAAATTTGGTACACTCTCTTTGCAGAAACTATGCTCATTTTCGTTGAAAAGTACACCAAAATCAGACTAGGCTAAACCTGTCTGGATATGTTTTGGTTATACTACATGTAGTAATATACTTAAGAAAATGTGTTTACATACACATGCTTTCTACTGGTTGAATAACATCTTCTGCACAAATTAAACATTTTATACATGTGAAATGAATTGTTTACATACACAAGAACGAACAAATGTCATTTTAAGAGGGTAGTGGACTAAATATGAATACTTTTTTATATCCTGCCATCTGGGCAAGAAAAAAGATATGTGTACAGTAAAAGCAAATTAAACAATATACATAGGGAAAAAAATGCAACAATTGATTGCATGACAACTTTGTGAAAAAAAAAAGAAACCAATTAAGAAAACAACAACCACAGCAAGAAAACTGAGAGAGAGAGCGAGAGAGAGAGAGAGAGAGAGAGAGAGAGAGAGAGAGAGAGAGCGGAGAGAGAGAGAGGATAGGGAGAGAGAGAAAGAGAGAGAGAAGAGAGAGACAGAGAGAGAGAGAGGAGAGAGAGACGGACAGAGAGAGAGAGAGAGAGAGAGAGAGAGCGACTGAGCCTGCCGACTGACCGACCAACTGGCGATAGAAAGACAGAGATAAAGTGGAGAGAAAGAAATGAAGCAGACATGGATAAACACAAACCGCCCGCGAAATGCTTTGAAAACACATTAATGGCACAGGGATGATCAATGCAATTTAGTGTAGAGTTGAGATGACTTCGAACTTCAGCACAGATTCGTTAAAGTAAATCTGAATTGAGAATCATCAAGATATATCAGTGTATAGTGGAGTCAAATCTGAGTCATTCAGCAGGTTTTTTTTTTTTTATTTTTTAAAAGTTTGATTCATTTCTAAGTTCTCGAGGAATATGGTTCCATTGCCAACTTCGGAATAGGCCTATGCCAAACTAGATTTGTATGTGTATAAACTATTCATTGCAAAGGTGAGGGTTCATTTCATGTGAATGTCGATAATCGTTAAATATGAACAGATTGATATGCCTAGCAATTATAATAATCGTAATGATGATGATGATAATGAATAATAACAATCGATGTGAAGGAGGAAATGATCAGTGAATAAAAAGCTAACAGTACTTTTGAAAAAACGGGAGAAAGGGTGAGAAAAAGACACACACACACACACACACACACACACACACACACACGCACACACACACACACACACACACAACACACACACACACACACACAGACGCACACACACTCAGAGGGGGAGAGAGAGTGAGGAGATGAAGTCAACATTTTCTTCAGTCAAAACAGCCAGGTTTTTTTAAAAGTCCAGTGATCGATCATGCCTAATGATGGAAACAAAGATGACATACAGTGAAGTCTACGTGACAATGTATGTTCCACTCACCTGTTGTACACTTGCAAGAAAAAAAACTCGGCGTCACGACAACTCTTCCACTCGCCGTTACTTCCTTTCAGACCAGTGAGAGTCACGGACAAGCTAAAGCTTACTACACACGACACTTCCAACTCCCAGAGTGACAAACTGCCGACTGTTAGCTCTCGGGTCTGAGCGTGGCCTCCGCTGTAGAACCGTCTGTCAGATGACGTCAGCCTCGCTCTCCAACGATCGCGCAAACGAGGACGAAACCCCCAAACACCGCGCGCCCCAAGAACATCACGTGATGGTCATCGTAAATGGTTGAGTTTTAAGGGACAAGCTGGTATGATAGCTATGGAAAGAGGCTTGCGTCAAAAGTCGGTGACAGCTGTGTTCCTGATGAAACTGCCCACTATCGTTGAGGAAAACTGCTATAACTGGGGAATCGGGTATTTCTGGTGCCATCTATAACGCTCATAATTATTTTCTTTCGGCCCATCACTGCTCTTTCCTGCTTTCCTTTCAAAACACAACTGGTCTCCCTGTTTTCTTTGGAATAAAAGTTGTTTTTCCTCCTATTCCTCCCAAAGGATAACAACTATTTTACCTGCTTTTCTTTTCTCTGTCCCTAAGGATCACAACTATATTTCCCGTTTCCTTTGTCAGGATAGGAACTATTTCTTGGCCCCACTGAATCAGGTACAAATGTAAGTATGACACGCTTTGTGAGTGAAAATTCCCTCTGACAGAGTTTGGCCTCCTAACCTTTTTCACCCATTATTACATGTCATGTGCATAGCTGTTCATTTTCATCACAGTCATGTGTGTATCTGTTCATTTTCATCAAAGTCATGTGTGTGTCTCTTCACCTTTTCATCTCAAGTCATGTGTGTGTCTGTTCACCCTTTATCACAAGTCGTGTGTGTCTGTTCACCCTTCATCACAAGTCAGTATGTGTCTTATAACCCCATGTTCCATGTTAGTCGTACATGTGCGTGTGGTATAATCACACCAGAGGTCTGAAATAGGAGTCGGGAAAACAGGGATAAGAACTGTAACCCATAGAAATAACAGAAATAACGGTTGTTGGTTTCCTCATTGTTGCTGTTTACTGAAGGATAACAATTCTTTTCCTCGAGTAAACAGGAAAACGGTTTGTAACCCTTTGAAGACAACAGCGTTAATAGCTGTTTTCCCCTGCTGTTGCTGTTTTTCTGAAAGATGTAGCTGTTTTCCCCCCTTACTGTTGCTGGTTTTCTGAAAGATAGTAGCTCTTTTCCCCTACTGTTGCTGTTTTTCTGAAAGATAATATCTGCTTTCCTTGCTGTTGCTATTTTTCTGAAAGATAGTAGCTGTTTTTCCTGCTGTTGTTGTTTTTCTGAAAGATAATAGCTGTTTTTCCTGCTGTTGCTGTTTTTCTGAAAGATAATAGCTGTTTTTTTTTTCTGGGAAAAGAAAACAGGTAAAACAACTATGATCCCCAGGGACACAGCGGTAATACCTGATTTCACAACTGTCGTTTGTTTTTCTGCAGGATACTACTTGAATTGTTCATAAAAGCGATAGTTAGAGTCTCCGGACGCTACTACGCTACCATAGGTTAAGATAAGGTCCTCTTCGGGCTATACACCACTGAGCGGTTAGACTTCCCAATGATAAGATACCTATGCTATTTGCCAATGTAGTCCTTTGTGTGTGTGTGTGTGTGTGTGTGTGTGTGTGTGTGTGTGTGTGTGTGTGTGTGTGTGTGTGTGTGTGCGTGGGTGCGTGTGTGTGTGTGTGTGTGTGTGTGTTCGCGCGCGCGCACTTGCGTGCTGGCTTGAATTTTCGTGCTGGCTTTCTTCCTTTTCTTTTCTTTTTAACATTTTGGGTACAGTCGGGTGTTGGGGTAGGGGTGTGAGGGGGGGGGGGGGGGTTGATATATAAACCAAAGAATGGCTTAGTTTTTATACGCCTCAAGACTTTCCGTTGTTTAACTCTACATTTCAAATTGTTGTGATGAAAGTTTCATGCTTTCATTTTGTTTGTTTGTTTTTCCACACGAAGAACTCTCTCTTTTAGTGACAGTCTGAAGTAATCTCGTGAAACAGCCTCCATCGGCAGAGGGCTACCACAGCTGAGGCACCATAGCCTTCAATGTAGTTCTCTTAAAACAAACAGCTAGTTTTTCTTTTTGAAATGAGAGAGAGAGAGAGAGAGAGGGAGAGAGAGAGAGAGAGAGAGAGAGAGAGAGGAGAGAGGTATGGAGAGAGAGAGAACACCGAACACTGAACATTCATAATGGCATTTATGGAGAGATAGAGAGATGGGGGAGTTGGAAGTTGGAGTGATAGGGAGGGAGTGGTGATGGAGGGAGGGGATTGTAGGCAGTTAGCGGGGGGAGGATGACAGTAAGAGGTAGAGGGAGGGATAAAAAATTGAGAGTGAGGGAACTTGATTGAGAGAGGGTGGGAGAGTCTGGGGATAGGTAGGTGATAGAGGGTTGGGAAGCTAATAGATGAACAGGGAGGTTCGCTATGAGGTGAAGACGTAAAGAGGCGAAGAGAAAGATGATGTAGGCTTAGATGATAAATTAAACCCGATTCTAATAACTTCAGTATCGTAGTAGTATGTTTCATAATTCCACCTTTGGTTACCCAAACCCTATTATGTTTGAAATCCAGTGATTGCCATGAAGAAGTACTCAACATATCATAGCATGATGAAAATGATATGACAATAGAAACCAATGATGTAAGGGACACAAGCAAAGCCGATTTCGATATTACGAAGTACCCGTTTTTTTTAACACAGCGTGTCTTCTGTGCCCAATTTTCCCGAGGGGACAGTTGGTTGATTTTCTTATGTCTTGTGCCTTTGTGCCCGTTATCCCCAGGGAACAGTTAGTTGATGGTTTTAACATCATGTGTCTTTTGTGCCAGTTTCCCTGGGGAACAGTTGGTTTATGACTTTTACGTCATGTGTCTTTTGTGCCAGTTTCCCCCCGGGGAACAGTTGGTTGATGGCGTTTTTTACGTCATGTGTCTTTTGTGCCAGTTTCCGCGGGGAACAGTTGGTTGATTGTTTTTTACGTCATGTTTTTTTTGTGCCAGTTTCCCGGCGTACAGTTGGTTGATGGTTTTTTACGTCGTGTGACTTGTGTTCTTGGGGACAGTTTGTTGACGGCCACTTGTATTTCATGTGGATCATAGACCAGGACCACTCTTCCTCTACTTCCATTCTCTCTCTGTCTCTCTCTCTCTCTCTCCTCTCTCTGTCTCTCTCCTCTCTCCTCTCTCTCCTCCCCTCTCCCTCGTCTCTCTCCTCTCTCCCTCTCTCTCTCCTCCTCTCTCTCTCGCTCTCTCTCTCTCTCTCTCTCTCTCTCTCCTTTTCCTCCTCCTGTCTTGACTCTACACCCCCTTTTCCTCGTGCCCTATTCCTCCTCAAACTCACCCTCTCTCCCACTGTCCCACTGTCAACTTCATTCACCACTTTGGTTTCACAAGGGGAGTACTGCGCATGTTAATGTCTGAACTGTTTTTATTTTTTTTGTCGCTGAGGAAGGCATATTGCCGAAAATAACTAGTCCTGTTTTGTGTCGTTCATTAAAATTGCGTTACTTCACACTTTGTTTGTGTGCTGCTCTTCTGCTTTTTCGTCGTGTTCCGGTAACGCTGCAGTTTGTTTCATTTGCCTTCCTTCTCATCATCGAGAGGGAGAAGGGAGGGTGATGGTGTGTGTGTGTGTGTTGGGGGGTTGGGGGAGACGGGGGTGTTACCGCGAGACACTGGAGTCTCATCTTGGCATCCTCCCCCCCCCCCCCCCCCCCCCCCCCGCACTCCCTCTTCCCTCCACCCCCCTCGCCTGCCGCCCCACCCCCCCGCCCCCCCCCCCCCCCCCCCCCCCCCCCCCCACCACCACCCACCCACACGCACGCACACACATACCCAGACACTCACACAGAGCGAGAGTTTATACCCCCCTCCCTCACCCCTCCACTCTTAAACATGACGTGGCACAGCCGGGCATGAATGGAGAGAGGGTGGAGAGCGGGGGACAGAAGGGGAGTGGGTGGTGTTGTGAATGGGCCAGCGTACGGTCCATTCATGTCAACATTGCCCTTCACAGTCGGCCCGGCTGGCACGCGCCACAACGCTACAAGTTGCGTTGGGCCACACGCCTCAATTAGGATCTGGCACTAAAACCACTACCTCATCCATCATGTTGTATAAGGCCTTTCCTTTTTCTTTCTTTATAGTGTCCACACAATCATCATGTTGATTATTCTGACACTTTTGTATGTATGATCATTTATTATCCCACCATTAAGGCAGCCATACTCCATCTTCGGGGAAGGTGCATGCTATGTGTAATGTGTCATCAATACCAACGGCCAAACTGGCCTTCTCTTCCGAAAGTTGGTGATGGGATTTTACGTGTGTGCAAGATGTGCGTGCGTTCACACATGGAACCTCAGTTTATAGTCTCATTCGAAGGGACTGTGTGGGGAATGGAGTCGGGGAGTCCTTTTGGTTACCATGCCCAACCATTCGACCAACCCCTCGGCACCAGAATGACTCCCGGGAGTAAGTCCTGGGCCCCAGCCCAAAATGTCCTCCCGGGAGTAATTTGGCGTGCTCCAGGTTTACCTCCCATCCCATCCCCACCCCCACCCCCCCCACCCCCATGC
>JADBJO010033591.1:0-5000 GCA_016801955.1 Conus betulinus
CAGTCCTTGCATTGATGAACTGACCCCTGTGTTCGATCAGACGCAGTACGTGTTGCACTTCAGGAGAGGTGATCAAACGAATGTTTCATTGGTGTCCGAATACTTTTTGTACACCTGTTAGCACGGTTCCTATGTATGCCGCGTGGCGCTGCGTGTGTCCTGTACTGATGTGTGTGTGGGTGGATGTGTGTGTGTGTGTGTGTTGTGTGTGGGTTCGGTGTGTGTTGACTGATTTGTTGCATTGTTTTTGTCTCACGATGTGTTTGGTGTTGTTGTGTGTGTGTGTGTGTGTGTGTGTGTGTGTGTGTATAAGTCGGTCGTGTTGTGTGTGTGGTGTGTGTGTGTGTTTTGTTTGTGTTTGTGCGTGCGCCCCCGCGTCGACGGTTTTGTGTTGTTTTGTCTGTTTTGTGTGATGTGTGTGTGTGTGTGTGTGTGTGTGTGTGTGTGTGTGTGTGTGAGACATCACTCGTCATCACTGGTAACGTGCAGGACCATCGTCTGTTGGGTGTGGATCAACACAGACCCTCCTATCTCCGTCAGTGACCCGGATAAGGATGTGTGTGGAGCATGACCCCTCTTCACCATAGGTCTTTTATAGTAAGTAGGTCCTCATCGTCATCATCATCAGCATCCATCGTCATCATTATCATCATCATCATCATCATCATCGTCATCGTCCTCGTCATCATCATCATCATCATCGTCATCATCATCGTCATCGTCATCGTCATCGTCATCATCATCATCATCATTTCATCATCATCATCATCGTCATCGTCATCGTCATCGTCATCGTCATCGTCATCATCAATATCATCATCATCATCGTCATCATTATCCTCAAATCCCTCCTTCCTCATCCTCCTCCTCATCCTCCTCCTCATCCTCATCCTCATCATCCTCCTCCTCCTCATCATCATCGTTATCTCATTATCCTCAACATCATCATCATCATCATCAACATCATCATCATCATCATCATCACCATGTTTCTTGCTAAGGGTTTTAATCGTAAGTATGCCAGTATCACCATCATTATCATTAACATCACTCCTGTTGTGAGCATGATCGTCTCACAGTATGTCTAAATGGTAAAAATGCCATCATCATCATCATCACTCATCATCATCATCATCATCATCATCATCGTGATCATCATCATCATCATCATCATCATCATCAACATCATCATCATCGTCTGTCTCGTTCTGAGGATATAGATCCGAATCTGAAGTATGCCATCATCGTTTTTCACTGGGTGACATTCTGATATGGCACTGTATAGTTGGTGGATCTTTACACACTAGCTACAAAGGTCATGGATAATAAATGGCAATGATCATGTGACGCAATGACGACATGCAAGTTGTAAGTTTGCTTTTTTTTTAGTTGACGGCTTTAAATGCCTGTGAGAATGATGATAATGACTGTGCTGATCACGGCAGATCATGCATCCCCTCCTCTCCATCCCTACCCTCACCCCAAATCCCCACAGATCCCTGTCTTCGCTGCCAGTTCAACAACTTGGGGAGCGATTTCATGAGGTAAAAAAAAATGCCCATCCTCTCCCCTCGTGAAGTCATCCTGCCCCAGTGGTGACACTTCTTATTCATCCTTACTCTCTGTATATCTTTATTTATTTTCTTGATTGTCACAAATACAAAGATTTCGAGTCCCATGGAATTTGATTATGGGCATAATGACATTTAGTAAGCTCAGACACAAGAAGAAAAAAAGAGTCGAAGTTGGGGAACAGGACAGCTGAGGAAGTGTAGGGGAGAAACATAGGTGGTGAGCCACATACATTCACACATTCCATGTCCCCCCCCACCACCTCCCCCCACCGCCTCCCGCCATTCCATGCTGTTCTACCGTCCATCCGTCGTTCTGTCTGTGTTTGTCCGCCTGTCTGTCTGGTCTGTCTCACTCTCTCTCTCTCTCTCTCCTCTCTCTCTCTCTCTCTCTGTCCATCCTTCCATGCGTTTCGTCCGTCCGTCCAATCTTTCTCTCTGTGTCTCTGTCTCTTTGTCGGTGTCTGTCTGTCTGACTGCCTGTCTGTCTGTCACCCTTTCTCTGTCTCTCTCGGTCTCTCGGTCTCTCTCTCTCTCTCTCTCTCTCTCTCTCTCTCTCTCTCTCTCTCCCCAGACACCCACTAGGTTCTGATGTCAGGCCAGTGTAAGGCACTATGTTACAGATGCGGACGATGCCAGCACGGTGGAGGTCAACTCCAGCACAGGTCAAGTGAAACTACAGACGACTTTCGATCGGGAAACAACTCCTTCCTTCACATTTATCCTGAAGGTCAGTGAGTGGCAATGATGTGTTTCATGAACTCACACACACCACACACACACACACACACAAACACACACACAGACACACACACACACACACACACACACACCACACACACACACACACACACACACACACACACACACACGAACACTCACACACACACACACACACCACACACACCACACACACACACACACACACACACACACAAACACACACACACACACAACACACACACACACACACACACACACACACACACACACACGCACACACACACAACACACGCGCGCGCGCAGCAGGCGCGCAGCACACACACACACACACACCACACACACACACACACACACACACACACACGTCTGTGTGCCTTTTCCTTTTTTTTGTTAAATGAAAAGAACTTTCCTTCCGATGATCAAAATGAAACCTGAACATGTTTGAATAGCACAGGTCTGGCACCGAAGATACTCTTTCAGCCAGAGAGGATACTATCCGCTACATTTGAAAAGAGCTTTGAGGAGCGAGGCTAGTCGGAGAAGTGGGACGGCAGGGGAGTGGGAGGGGAGAGAGTAGGAGGGGAGGGGAGGTGCCATAGCGAAGGTGGGGGGGTGAGGGTAACAAACAAATTAACAATAGTAATTTTGGTTTTAAAAATGTGGGGACTACAGACGGAAATTGAAACAAAAGGAGCGGGGTCCGGAATAGCTCAGTTGGTAGAGCGCCGGACTCGTAACTTGGGGTTACGGGTTCGAATTTCCGCCGGGCGTTTCGGTACAGGGGCATTTTTCCCTCGGAGTTAACATTAGTTCTGACTCCATTCCCCCATACAGTCCTTCGAACGAGACTTAAAACCGAGGTCCAGGTGTGTGAACGCACGCATAACATCTTGCACACACGTCAAATCTCATCACCAACTTTCGGAAGAGAAGGCCGTTTGGCCGTTGGTATCGATGACACGTTATACATAGCATGCACCTTCCCCGAAGATGGAGTATGGCTGCCTCAATGGCGGAATAAAAAACAGTTATACACACACAACTCCACTCCCTGTACAGGAGGTGTCTGCAGGAGTATCAGCATGCGTACGCAGAAGAAGAGAAGAAGGAGAAGAAACAAAAAGAGCGAAGAGCGAATTACTGCGCCGCCACACACGAAAGAGTTAACACATTTTGAAAATATATTAATTTTCATCACTTGCCCAAAATGAACAGTGTTCATGGTGTGCCTGACTATACAGAGCGTAACATAGTCACTCACATGTATACGCACCTCTGCTCTATGTCATGCAGAGGCTGGCCTGTGTGTGGTCACTGTTACTTTGTATCCATGTGTGTGTATGTGTGTCTGTGTGTGAGTGTGACTTCATCATGTTATGGCCTTTTAATAGTTTTTATCAACTTGTTTTAGTTAAGCTGCTTTTTTTCAGTCTTTGTGTGAGTGTCTGTGTCAGCGTGTTTGTGGGCATGCGCAGAAGGTTGGAGGTTATTCAAGGCATGCGCAGAAGGAGGAAATCCCTCTTTTTATCTGACCTTCACCCTTTACTTTCTGGACACTTCGTAGGTAGAAACCGAGACAAAACCCAGAGGATATAGGTACGAAAGTAGAATGCGCTGAACCCCCAGGGTTTGTACCCCAGGAGTTAATCTCGTTGTAGAAGTAAGTTACCGACGACATGTAAGTACGGCCCCTGGAGATGGGGAAACCTCAACTTCTCTCTCTCTCCCGTTCGACCTCGCTTTATCCCCCCCTGACTTTTTTTGTACTCCCAGTTCTCTATACAACAGGGAGTACTTTACAAAGGGAACGAAAAAATGCTGTCTGTCTGTCTGTCTGTCTGTCTGTCTGCCTGTCCGTCCGTGGTCAAAATGTGTTTCCACTCGCTCCAGACAAAACTACTGGGGTCGATCCCTCTGTAACGGCTATAACGGCCCATAACGATTTTTCTTCTTTTATGGAATATCTCAGAAAGTACTTGGCCGATCCTTCTGAAAATGTGTATGTATGTTCATTACGGGTTACGGATGATGCCTGATGTTTTATTTTACCGTTATATCCATTACTTACGGCTATAACGGCCCGTAACGGTTTTTTCTTTTTTTTTATGAAATATCTCAGAAAGTACTTGGCCGATCTTTCTGAAAATTTGTAACTATGTTCATTATGGGTCACAGATGATGGCCGACGTTTACCAGAATAGACGTTACTAACGCCTAGAACGGCCCAAAAACGGTTTTTCCTCTTTGTGGAATATCTCATGTGTATTCAAGTTGCACGATTGCCGCGGTGGGTGGAACAGGGTAGTGTGTAGAGTGTTAGGGGTGAGGGGTATACTTGTAGGTCTGAGAAATATATTTTTTCTTTCGTAAAGCTCTCTCCAATATGCACGCTTCTTTCGTTCATTAAAAATACCACCTCCCCCCCCCCCCCCCCCCCCCCCCAACCTCCAACCTGTCGAGAACATTCGATGATATTAGATTTTCCAATACATCATTTTCAGTATTTCGATTAGGAGAAACTCTTGTTTGAGAGGGGATCAAATTAAGAAACCTCCCTTGGCCTAGTCTGCACGCACGTGTACACTGGAGAGTAGTCAAGTCGCAACGTTCACCCCCAGAGAGCCTCGGAATTCCATGACTGGATGACTGTTCTGTCTGACCCCTGCAACTCAGGGGACTCTTCTGTACGCTGTACACTCCTCAAGA
>JADBJO010033591.1:7500-14413 GCA_016801955.1 Conus betulinus
ACAGTTTCACTCTGTTGTTAGAAGATATTTCCTTGCTTTCGGATGAGCTGATATTGTTAGGCGATTTTCACGACAAAAAGCAAATATAACTGAAGTGTGTTCACCGCTGTATGGTTGTAGTGATCATTTCCCAGTATGCTTCACTTGGTCGAAAAAAGGAGTAAAAAATTCCGAAGAATGGTCACACGTTTATAAGATACAGGTGCTTACGGAATTTTGATAAAAAT
Source organism: Conus betulinus (assembly GCA_016801955.1). NCBI lineage: Eukaryota > Metazoa > Mollusca > Gastropoda > Neogastropoda > Conidae > Conus > Conus betulinus. Next base: position 7,728 of record JADBJO010033591.1, read on the forward strand.
AAATTTTTGTTTGATTTGAGTAATTCACATCTCTTTCCTAGTCTACCATTTACAAATCCAGATGAAGCCTGGGAAGTTTGGTACCACAATTTTTTAAATATTTATGATAAACATGCACCTTTCAAAACCAAGCGTGTTAGAAACAGCCCTCTGTTACCATGGCTATCAAAAGATGTACAGGACGCTATGAACCAAAGAGATCACCTTTTGTCTGCGGGAAAAAAGAAAGAATTTGTAACCAAAGAAATCATGTTATTATGTAAAACGAGCTGCTAAGAAAAAGTACTTTCAAGAACTTGTTTCTTCTAATACCAATAGCAGAACAATTTGGAATGCTATCAATCAGCTGACAAAAACAAAAACGTCAGTAAAATACATCTCATGAAGACCTGTGTCCCGAGAAACTTAATGATCATTTTGTAATATAGCTAAGACAACAATAAAATCAGATAGATCTGCCGAAAAACACTCTTACATTATTAAACGATTTCTGTGATTCAAAAGCCATATCCTCAGACTTAGACATCCCCTTAATGTCAGTTCATGATGTATATAATGCCCTGATCAGTCTAAAAGAAAACATGTGCTCGTGGCTTAGACGGTATTGATGGCAAAATCCTAAAACTTGCAGCTCCAATTATTCTCTGAAACACTGACCTACATCTTCAATTTATGCATATCTAAAAACCAGTTTCCTAAATCTTTCAAAATGCCTAGGGTAAGACCCATCTATAAATCAGGTGACACCTCGGATCCTTCTAATTATAGACCAATTTCCATCCTGTCTGTGGTATCAAAACCTTTAGAGGATCATCTACGAAGATGCATTCTTAACCATTTTGACAAATACAACTTATTTCACCCTAATCAGTCTGGTTTCAGGAAACATCACTCCTGCCACACTGCACTGACTAACCTAGTAGACAAATGGCTTACAAATATCAATGAAAACAAGGTGACCGGTGTCCTTTTTATTGACTTTGCAAAAGCTTTTGATGTAATTGACCACACACTGCTTCTAAAAAAAGTTAAAATTGTACCGTTTATCCAATAATGCTCTAGAACTCATCTCTTCGTTTTTAAGCGACAGAAAACAAACTGTCTCAATTCATGAACGCCAATCTTCTATTTTGCCTCTCAAACATGGTGTTCCTCAAGGCTCCGTCCTAGGACCCATACTTTTCTCAATATATATTAATGATCTCCCCCTGTTTCTTCCAGCGCTTTGTGATATGTTCGCCGATGACACTACTGTTCATGCATGTGATCGCAAAGCAGAAAAAAGTATCTATGTTATTACAGCAAAGTATTAACCAGCTAACCGAATGGTCTGAATTAAACCATATGTGTCTAAACCCTGTCAAAACCAAACATATGATCATAACCACAAGACAAAAACGTCAAAACCTTTCTTATACGAGCGCACCCCTTTCTATCAATGGTATAACTATCGAAGAAACAGTCTGTCATAAAGTCTTAGGAATAGTTATAGACAACAATCTGTCATGGTCAGAACATGTACGGTCTTTATGCAAAATAGTTTTCGAAAAAGATATACCAGCTGTCCAAGATAAAGCATTTCCTAGACTGCCATTCACGCAAAATATTTTTTCACGCTTATATTGAATCCCATATAAATTATGCATCTACAATTTGGGATTCAGCTAGTAATCATATACTCAAACCTTTATTTAGTCTTATAGACGTTTCCTTGAAATTAGTTTGTTAAAATCGGTTACGTTATCATACTCTGACTATACAGATCTGGATATTTTACCATTAAACTTGAAGCTTAAATTTAATAAAGCTTTTTTCATGTTTAAGATTCTTTCGGGTCGTGCTCCCCCTTCAATTACAGAGAAATTTAGATTTAATGAAAATCGCCATTTTCATAAAATTGTAATACCCCGTCCAAGAATAGATATGTTTAAAACCAGTCTTCACTACTCTGGCGGCTTCTTATGGAACCGCATTTCACCCCCTCTTGATGTTCATGCCAGCATATATAGCTTTAAAAGGGCACTTCATACCCAACTAATGACTGAATTTTCCAATTCATGTCCTTAAACTCTCTCTGTCTGTCTGTCTGTCTGTCTGTCTGTCTGTCTGTCTCTCTCTCTCTCTCTCTCTCTCTCTCTCTCTCTCTCTCTCTCTTCCCTCTCTCTCTCTGTACTGGTCTCTCTCATCTATTGTCTCAAAGGTGCTGCTTGTCAAGTGTAAATTTTTGTCTTTGCCTACAAGATGGGGTGCCTGTTCAATGATTTTATTTCTTATTTCTTTTTCCAGAAATGTGTTATAATTTTGTTGTTGTGGTAATGTTTATTGTATATATTTATCTATCTTCCAATAACCATTTTTTTCATGAACTTTATATGATGACTCCTCCCCTCCCACCCCACCTTTTCTCTCTCTGTCTCTCTCTCTCTCTCCCTCTCTCTCTCTCTCTCTCTCTCTCTCTCTCTCTCTCTCTCTCTCTCTCTCTCTCTCTCTCTCTCTCTCTCTCTCTGTACTGGTCTCTCTCATCTATTGTCTCAAAGGTGCTGCTTGTCAAGCGTAAATTTTTGTCTTTGCCTACAGGATGGGGTGCCTGTTAATGATTTTATTTCTTATTTCTTTTTCCAGAAATGTGTGTATAATTTTGTTGTTGTGATAATGTTTATTGTATATATTTATCTATCTTCCAATAACCATTTTTTTCATGAACTTTATATGATGACTCCTCCCCTCCCACCCCCACCTTTTCTCTCTCTCTGTCTCTGTCTCTCCTCTCTCTCTCTCTCTCTCTCTCTCTCTCTCTCTCTCTCACTCACTCTCTCTCTCCTCCCTCTTCCAGGCATTGATTGTCTTCTGTTCTTTTTTTGTGTTAACCATTTCCTCTTTTATTTATAGCGTTTATGCATGTTTACTTCTATTCTAGATTAGTTTTTTGCTGATGTTGTTATTGCGTTTTCTATATATTCCCTTTATTGAGGGCCGGATGTAAAAAAAGCCATTTTGTGCTTATTCCGCTTTTTCCCTACCCACGCATTGATCTATGCAAAACAAGCCAGCTTAATATGGACCATATGTCTGGAATTCACTTCTACCAAATCTACAAAATACGAATACTTTAATTTTTTTTTTCAAGAAACATTTGCTTAAACATTTTATGTCTCAATTGTTTAATTATTCGATTAAAATGATTAGCGCCCGTTCGCAAAGTCCTCTGTGAACCATACTTTGAATACATCGTCTAAACATAAAACCTACTCCGTTAAAATCGCTCATCCCCACTCCCACTCTGTCTACCATCCCTTTTCTTCTCCCCTCACCTGCTATTCTCTCTCTTCCACACTCTCCTCTGACCTCTCTGTCTGTAGTTTTGTTTGTTTGTTCGTTTGTGTTTGTTTGTTTGTTTTTTTTTTTTGTGAGTTTCCTTCTGTTTCACCATCCACCATCTCATTAGAACTTTTATGAACAGTTTGCTTATCATGGTAGAATTAGATTACGACGTTGCTGTGTTGAATTGTCAGTATGAATGATATGTGTTAAAATAATGTATGCATGACAAGGACAGATTGTAAGACTAGGCTTTGGCCTAAAATCTTCATCCTTGCGTATTAAAGATCAATCAATCAATCAATCAATCATCAGTCTCTCAATCACTCAATCGCTCTCTCTCTCTCTCTCTCTCTCTCTCTCTCTCTCTCTCTCTCACTCTCTCTCTCTCTCTCTCTCTCTCTCTCTCTCTCTCTCTCTCTCTTAATTCACGTTTGTTTGTGCTTCATAAAATGTCCACATAACAAAATCAACTGACTGTTTTGCCATGACAAGGGAGATAACGCCGCGAGTTCACGTACAAGCTGAAGGAGGGTGGAGATGTCTTTTCATTGGTGGAACAGCGTCTGGGACAGGAAGTATACGGTCTGCTTGTGGTCCGTGATCCCGAGCTGCTCAATCGGGAAGTAACTCCCGAAGTCAACGTGACGGTGAGTGCGCTTCGTGTGTCATCCGATTCATCTGTCAGCAGGAATCAGTCGCTTTGTTGTTTCTATTGTTTTTTGATGGCCATTTCACCCAAGTTAGAGGTTCATTTCTTAAATCAGCACTTCTTTTTATACTCCCAGTTCTTATAGAACAGGAGTACTTTACAATGGGAACCAAGAAATGCTGTCTGTGTGAGTGTCTGCCTGTCTGTTCGTCCGTGGTCAAAATGTTCACTCACTGGACAAAACTTCTGGTCCGATCTTCTGAAAATTTTGTAGGTATGTTCATTGTGGGTTACGGATGATGCCCGATGTTTTATTTTACCAGAATAGCGTTACGAACGGCTATAAATGATAATTTGAAAAAAATCAAGTCTGATAGGGGAAACAACCACCGCACTGTCGAGTTTTTTTTTTTCTTCCACTAACTGGAAATTGTCTCCCATGTCTGTCAGTACTGGGAGTACGTTTATATGCTTTGCATCTTGTTTCATTTGTCAGTTTGCAGGACATGACAGGTAGGGAACATATAACAAAGAGAGCAGGGAGGAAAAAGAGGGAAGGAGAGAGATAGCAAGAGATCATGTAATTTTTTGTCAACAAGGTGCCTTCGAATAACTAGCCGGTTCCCAAGAGAAATTTCTTGCCAGCACATGTTCCTATTTTCAGTGGTGGCTGCATGCATGTGTCTACACAAAAACACTATAGTCTTTGCCCAGCACAATCCCACAAGGCTAAACTGTTCGGCTCAGACCTGATATCCTCTTTCTCCTTCTCTTCCTCCTCCTTTTTCCTCCTCTTCCTCTTCCAAATTCTCCTCCCATCTTGTTGTTGTTTTTGTTGTTTTTCTTCTTCTTCTATTTCTCTTCTTCTTCTTCTTCCTTTCTTCTTCTTCTTCTTCTTCGGTCTTCTTCTTCTTCTTCTTCGTCTTCTTCTTCTTCGCATATCATAGTGACTGGTATCAACAACGGAAACGTCAGCATGATGGATGTGCTTTGACGTTCATCCTCGTCCTCCGCCATGTCGACCTACATGTGAGTTGACTTCAACGTGGCGACAGACCTGATATGGCCCTTCCCGGTCGGCTGGGCTGTAAGCAACATCACCTTACCTCATGTCGACATCAGTATCAACAACAGTATCGTCAGTAATATATTTACACCACCTCACCTTCATCGTTCTCATCGACATGGATATATCTATATATATATATGTTTTTTTTTTCTTTTCTTTTGTGCCTTCTCTGACCCTGTGCTTTGAGGACTGGACTAGCTCAGTTGGTAGAGCACCGCACTCGTGATCCTGGGGTCGCGGGTTCGAATCTCCGCCGGGCTGTTTCGGTACAGAGGTTTTTTTTTCCCTCGGAGTTAACATTGGTTCTGACTCCATTTCCCATACAGTCCTTCGAATGAGACTCTAAACCGAGGTTCCGTGTGTGAACGCATGCATAACACCTTGCACACATTTAAAATCCCATCACCATCTTTCGGAAGAGAAGGCCAGTCTGGCCGTTGGTATGGATGACACGTTACAACATAGCATGCACCCTGCGTCAGAAATGGAAAGGATGAAAGAAGTAAGGAACTGAGTGAGCGATATTGAACGATATTGACTGGATGACACGGGAAACGACTCAATGAAGCGCCAGCTGGCAGCTCTTCAGTCGGCACTACCCAGGTAGGCAGCCCGTTGTGTAAACGAGTGTGGATTGTAAAGCGCCTAGAGGCTGGTCTCTAGCCGAGAATATGCGCTATATAAGTGTTCATTATTATTATCATCATTATTATTATTATTATTATTATTATCATCATTATTATTATTATTCACTCTGTGCAGATTGGCACAGAGGACAGAGCTGGAACTGAGACAGAAGGGTGCCAGAAGGGACCGTGCCAGGCCAGGGTTATTGTCACCCTGCAGGACATCAATGACAACAACCCTGTCTTTGAGCGGCAGCGCTATGTCTTCCATGCCAACAGTTCTGAGTTCCCGCTCTCGTTGCTACCGTCAGTTCCTCTGAGAGAGACACAGGCCCATACAATGGAGTTCACATGTGCAATGGTGTTACATGACAATAGCTATGTTTTCAAGAGCATCTTTTCTATCATATATGCTTTGTATACATATTTACAGAGCCTGAAAATTACATTATCATTTCCATTTGAGAGCAGCAAGGACATTTTAAACATTGAAGGACATCTGTAATATTTACGAAGATATTAATTGTCCACGCAGTTCAGTATATTTCGGGCAAACCAATAGAAAGTGCAGTTCTGTTTCAAGAGTATCTGTACAGAATGGACAAAAAAAACGTTAATATCCATATATTAACATTGCGAAAGTTGACAGAACGCGAACGCAACGGTAACATACCAATTCTAAATCTGGTGAACATCTTACGCATGTTAATACATTTAACCACACGGAAATAGGGGCACAAAGACAATGACTGACCATACGTAGCATAACACTTGTAAATTGTGTGATTCGAGAGCAGAATGCCATTCCTGTCTACAACAAACAATTCAATTAAACGCTGTTTTAGCTGGACAATAAACAGCTTAACATCCCCTACAGACTGTGCTTCCCACACAAACCCAAAACCAAATATAAAAGCATGTTTCTAACTTTACATGCGCATGTGGAATAATTTTGCTCCTGTAGAATCAGAAGCATTGAATAAGCTTTTTTAGGGATGTCTATAATCATCCATAGTAACAA
>JADBJO010033592.1:0-14413 GCA_016801955.1 Conus betulinus
CTGTGTGTTTCGGTTTTTCTGTGTTTTGTGTGCCGTGCCCTGTATGTGGTTGTGGTTTTGTTTGGCGTAGTGTGTGTGCGTGTGTGTTGTGGTTGTGTTGTGTGTTTGTGTGTTTGTGTGTGTGTGTGTGTTTTGTGTGTTGTGTGCTTGCGTTTGTATTTTTGTTTGTGTGGTTTGTGGCTTGTTACGTGGTGTTGTTTTTTTGTTTGTTTGTTTTTCTATGTTGTGTTTGTTGGTCTGTGTGGTGTGCTGTGGGGTGTGTGGTGTGTGTGTGCTTTGTGTTGCTGGAGTGTTTTGTTGTGTGTGTGTGCTTGTGTGTTCCTTATTGGGTTTGTGTGGTTTGTGCTCTTGTTTGTGTGTGTGTGTGTGTGTGGGTGTGTGGTTTTTTGTGTTGGCTTTGTGTGTATATTTGTTTTGTTGGTTTTTGTTTTTGTTGTTTGTGTGTGTTTGGTTTGTTTGTGGTTCATGTGTTGGTTTTTTTGTGTGTTTTTTGCATTCGAATGTCATTGTGAAGAGAAAGCCTCTTCTAAGTGGACTTGGACTCTCTTGAAGCACAGACCTGAAAAGCAAGGATCCTGTCCATCAGAGTACAGCGTCGTCATCACACTGGTCACCCATGCCACCTCTGCACCTTCCACTTCATAATAACCAAGTAGTAGCAACCGGACACACACACAACTTCATAAACACGTGCGTATACGTATGTACACACACATACACTTGTCTGTTTTGTATTGAGGAATCACGCTGGTGGGTGACTTCTTTGCACCTTGCTTAGTTTAGATTTCATGTGGGCGAGTTTGTGTTGTTTTCAGCAACATCACAACCCCCTTTCATTCTCTTGTGTCAATTGCTCACAATTTTCCAGCTGATGACTGTACAGAATTGCTTTTTTTTTCATGGCCAGGTTAGGTTACACACACAAAAAGCTTTGTTTCAAACCCCCTCTCATCACCATCCTAAAAAAAAAACAACAAAAAAAATGACAACAAAAAGAAGAAAGTAGAAGAACGGAAAAGAAAGGAAATAAATGTTTAAAAAAAATCACCACTAAATACTTGCAATGCTGAACATAGAACTTTCAATCTTTCACCTTATCCAAGAACTGAAAGCCCGTGCCACCTCCCATCAATACCCCCTCCCCCCCTCACCTCCTCCCCCTCCCACCCCACCCCCAACCCTCACAAGCCCTCCAAAGAATGTGGGAACTCGTCTACAAGCTGCGCTTGACAATCTTGTGAATGCCCTGCAAGGTACTTTCACACCTACCGTTCCCAGGCCTGTTCCCTTCCTTCACTGCTCCCAGGCCTCTTGGCTGGGTCAGCTGGGTCAGTCCTGCCACCCACCTCCATGATCTGATCGTCCGACCTGATGGACGACTCCTCGGACAGCTCGGCATGATGATGTTCAGGTCCATGTGGTCCTGGATGAGAGAGACGCCCGCCTCCTCAACTCCTCCCGGCTCACGATCTGCACAGAGGGCAAAAGTCCACCGTCATCTGCATGTCACACGACTTGCTGGGGGTGGAGGTGGTTGGGGGGGGGGGCATAGAGCTGGGACAGAGGGGATGGGGGAGGGAGGGGGCTGAAATGAAAGGGGTAGGGGGAAGATGGGGGAAGGAGGAAGAGGAGTGAGGTGAAGGAGGGATGCCGGTTTTAAAAGGCAGTGCATCTTCTGGTTTTTTTTTTTCCATTTTTTTTTTCTTTCTTTTTTTTTTAAAGTTATCTTCTGTGCCTTCTCTGTTGCACTATTGGTCTCCAGCTCCCCTTACACACAGCCACCAGGCTTACACTTTGATCATGAAACACTGAAAAAAAAAACAAAAGGAAAAAAAAAAATCACACACACACACACACACACACACACACACACAAAACACACACACCACACCACACACACACACTCACACTCTGTCCAGGCTGTCCATCTACAACCCTAGCCAAGAGGCTGCACATCTTTCTTTATTTCATGATGAACAGTGAAGATGCATGTGACAAAAAACAAACAAAAACAAACAAACAAAAAACATCCCCCCAAGATCAACGCTGTCTTAATGATCTCACTGCTGGTCATCACTCACCCCACCAGGCATCAGGCAGACAAGACAGCTGAAATACAGACCCCTGCACTCTGCTCAGCAGCTGATGTAACCAGCACCACATGCAGGCATGTACAAATGCAGGCCACATGACTGTGCCATCTGTAACCAGCACCCCATGCAGGCATGTACAAGTGCAGGCCACATGACTGTGCCATCTGTAACCAGCACCCCCTGCAGGCATGAACAAGTGCAGGCCACATGACTGTGCCATCTGTAACCAGCACCACATGCAGGCATGTACAAGTGCAGGCCACATGACTGTGCCATCTGTAACCAGCACCACATGCAGGCATGTACAAGTGCAGGCCACAGGACTGTGCCATCTGTAACCAGCACCACATGCAGGCATGTACAAGTGCAGGCTGTATAGACTGTGCCATCTGTAACCAGCACCACATGCAGGCATGTACAAGTGCAGGCTGTAGGACTGTGCCATCTGTAACCAGCACCACATGCAGGCATGTACAAGTGCAGGCTGTATGACTGTGCCATCTGTAACCAGCACCACATGCAGGCATGTACAAGTGCAGGCCACATGACTGTGCCATCTGTAACCAGCACCCCTGCAGGCATGAACAAGTGCAGGCCACATGACTGTGCCATCTGTAACCAGCACCACATGCAGGCATGTACAAGTGCAGGCCACATGACTGTGCCATCTGTAACCAGCACCACATGCAGGCATGGTGGAACAAGTGCAGGTCACATGACTGTGCCATCTGTAAACCAGCACCACATGCAGGCATGTACAAGTGCAGGCTGTATGACTGTGCCATCTGTAACCAGCACCACATGCAGGCATGATGGTGCAAGTGCAGGTCACATGACTGTGCCATCTGTAACCAGCACCCCTTGCAGGCATGTACAAGTGCAGGTCACATGACTGTGCCATCTGTAACCAGCACCACATGCAGGCATGATGGTGCAAGTGCAGGTCACATGACTGTGCCATCTGTAACCAGCACCCTTGCAGGCATGAACAAGTGCAGGCCACATGACTGCCATCTGTAACCAGCACCCCTTGCAGGCATGGTGGTACAAGTGCAGGTCACATGACTGTGCCATCTGTCTTTTCACCTGACCCCACAGGACACACCTGTCTTCAGGGTGGAATCCTCTGTAAGGGCCCAACAATACCATGATTTCAGTCAATGAGGACTTCAACAGATTACCCCCTGTCTTCAGATTGGAATCCTCTGTCAAGCCCAACAATACCTTGATTTCAGTCAATGAGGAGGACCTCAACAGAATACCTGCCACAATTCCTCGCTTCTTGCAATATTTACCCCCTGTATCCCAGCAGCTGGTACAAACAGCACAATCTCAATGCAGTAAGTGTGTGTTGCTCAAGAGTTTTTTTTGCCCATTTTCTCATAAAGAAATATATAATTATATTCCTCTCACTTCATCGCCGGAACACCTTGATAAGATAAGATAAGATAATGTTGCTTATAGTCCAGTCCACTGCAAAGGGCCACATCAGGGCTGTCACCATGTTGGAACACCTTGATGATCTGTTCTATTCTGGCTGGCTATGAACAGACTGTAATGTTACACAGGAGCAGACACAAACTTTCCAGCTGACATTGATGACTTTTAGCAAACCGATTAAGTATTCTCATTTCAAATTACTTCAGAAGTACTCCATCCTGTACACCTTGTCTGAATGTGGCTGAAAGAGACCTCTCTGCTGGAAAATGAAGGAACTCTTACACTGCCTAGGGTTACACCCCACACCCCTCCTCTCTTCACCACAACTTCCACATGAGAGAAGAAACCAAGACGAAACCACTCATTTTAAAGGACAAACAAATCACATGATGAAACACGATGCGTTTCGACCTCTCTGGTCTTCTTCAGGCAAGATAAACATCATTTAGGACAATGGAAACAAAGAATGTGTGATCGCCTATCTTCTCAAATTGGGCCCTAAATGGATGCTGAATGGAAACTCCTTTCAGCAGAACATCTGCAGCAACAAGAGCTGAAACCCACCACTCTGAAAGAGGGTTTTTTCTTTCCATTCAAGAAAAAAAAAAAAAAAGATACTGACCTCCCAGTCTTTCTTAAATGAAGAGCTCAGCTGTGGGGCCAAAATGGTCATCAAGAAAGGGAAGTGGACTCTGGCTGCTCGGTGACATCTACACGGTCCACCACCACAAAGCCACGATCCTCAGGATTGATGTCATCGTCACCCATACAGGTCTGGCCTCCAGTGAATGAAGAAGGCGTACAAGTGGTCTCCCCTGCAATGGAACCCACTTTGTCAACTGTTTCTCCATGCTGTGTGCTAAAACAATGGAATACTTTGCGTTGCATTTTTTTTTTTTTTTAAATAGCTTTCAAAGAAATGATATACAGAATACATACTTGCATCATTACACATAAGCATTAAAAAAAAATTCTGTGATCTGTCAAAGAGAACAAAACAATCTTATCTGTAAATAAGATTTGTCTCCAATCTCTTTATAGACATTTCCATGGCAGTATACATCAACCTGTCAAACTGTGAGTTTAACATGCCAAAAACATTCTCACACCTTAATGCAGGAATAAGTATGCATGCACACCCACACAGCATATGCAAACGGGCATTTATAATACAAGCAACAGCAGGATTTCACACTGTCTGAATATTATCTGTCAGAAAAAAAAAAACACACACAACAAAACAAAACAAACGGTGGGGGTGGGGGTGGGGGTGGCGGTGGAGGGGTGGGGATGGTGCATACACATATATCATGCCTGAAAATAAATAATTTGAACATAATAACGATCCATCCTTCTCTTTCATTTGCACATACTACCGCACATGTACATACATACACAGAGAATGACATATGCAAATATACGTTCATGCTACACATACACACATGTAAGAGTGCACACACACACACACACACACACACACACACACACACACACACACGCACAGAGTGACACACATCTCCCTATCCCCAAGCTATTTGCTATTCCATCCACATTCTGACATAAAATTCACCCTTCGCATTCCTCTCCATCTCACCTTTTCCCTCCACCTCCCCCCCCCCCCCCCCTGCTGCAGACATACACCCCCCTTTGATCCAGTTTTCCTCCGAACCCCCCCCCCCCCCTCCTCCTGACTCCCCTCCATCCCCCCCCCCCCCCCCTCTCCCCCCTCCCCTGGCGCCTCACTTGTTGCGGGGCACAGAGAGAACCAGTAGTGGGGCCTGGTGGTCTGGTGGCGGTGGGCCTCGCAGGGCGTGGAGGCGGCCACCCGGCGGTCACAGGCCTCCGTGTCCACCCGCAGGTGCAGGAAGAGGGCGGCTGTTTGTGCACATCCTCGTGGGGGGGGATCAGGTCTGCAAACAGCCACCCCTCCCTCCGGTCAGCAGCAGCCACCCCCCACCTCCCCCCTCCCCCAAGTTCACTATGCACACACAACAGGGGAGCATTCTACAGATTTTAGAGCAGGTGCCTCCCCTGGGAGACTGAGGGAGTGGAAAAAAAAAAAACAATTCCAGAATGAGACCTCAGGTTAGTGATCTCCTCACTGCTCAAGACTTGATGCTGCTTCTGCTGACCCTTATCACCAGACAACTTTCAGTGACAATGGGTGTACATTTAAAAAAAAATATTCCTCTGGTTTTATTTCTGATGTGACTGAACATGCGATGCATATGTTGAAAGAACAATGGGATTCACGAACCGTCTGTGTGAGCTTAGTTCTGACAAGGTATGAAGTCTATATTACGATCTGCTTTCTTTCCATCTGGCCTCTGTCCTCTCTTCCAGTGCTGTGACCTCAATGTCAACATCACCTACTTTGAAAGTGTGCGGTAATTTTTCCATACTCAACAAATACTTTCTTTTACTCTCTTTTTCAGACCATCTAACGCCCAAAGTGCTTTATCCTGGACACACAACACACTGCACACCCTGCTGGCCCACTGTATCCTGGACACACAATACACTGCACACCCTGCTGGCCCACTGTATCCTGGATACACAACACACTGCACACCTTGCTGGCCCACTGTATCCTGGACACACAACACACTGCACACCCTGCTGGCCCACTGTATCCTCACTGTATCCTGGACCACACAACACACTGCACACCCTGCTGGCCCACTGTATCCTGGACACACAACACACTGCACACCCTGCTGGCCCACTGTATCCTCACTGTATCCTGGACACACAAACACACTGCACACCCTGCTGGCCCACTGTATCCTGGATACACAACACACTGCACACCTTGCTGGCCCACTGTATCCTGGATACACAACACACTGCACACCTTGCTGGCCCACTGTATCCTGGACACACAACACACTGCACACCCTGCTGGCCCACTGTATCCTGGACACACAACACACTGCACACCCTGCTGGCCCACTGTATCCTGGATACACTACACACTGCACACCCTGCTGGCCCACTGTATCCTGGATACACTACACACTGCACACCCTGCTGGCCCACTGTCTGCCATTGAATGGCATTTCTGTTCCTGTATCCTGACTCCACGTTTTCAGAAAGAATCAGCTGAAGACCCCAAATTAGTATTATGCTCATGTCAATTTATGACAGAATCATACCCTCTATAGGCTTCATCCAAAATTTATCAAATGATCCTCATTTAGGGGGGACAGAACACTCAGAATTTTTGCTATTGTGACTGAAGTCAAATCAGAAGATTTCTTTACAAATTCAAAATGAAAAATGATACTAACATTTCTATATGTGACACACATTTCTAGCATAAACGCTATTCTGTGATTAATAAAATGTCATACACCAGTTCAGTTATAAAAAATTATCACCCACAGTCTGAACCGATAACCGTTTAAGTGTTAAAGGTCTTTAACAGTTGAAGTGATAAAGGTCTTTCACAGTTGAAGTGATAAAGGTCTTTCACAGTTGAAGTGATAAAGATCTTCATCAGGAAAGTTTTGTCTCTCACATTTCTGGGGCAGTTTTCTGTCTTTCACAGAATTCAGTCCTACACATTGTTAAAAATGAATAACATACAAAAAAAATCAAAATAACTTGTCAAATGAAGTACACAAACTTGAGTGTTAAGCATGCATATTTAAGCACATTATCACACACACACACACACAACACACACACACACACACACACACACACACACACACACACACACACACATCATGTAATCATGTTTGTAATAATGATCTTTTTAGAAGCAAAGTAACAGACAAGCACTGCCCAAATAAACACCCTAATTAACCTTAGACAAAGTCTACAGTACCTGTTCTACAAAAGAAACAAAGATCTGTGGCATCAGACCAGACCAGCTACAGCTGGTCTCAGGAAAACAAAGAATATCATTCTGCATAAAACTGAATGACAGAACCACAGCATCAACTGAAGTAACGCCACAATACTCTCCCTTGTCAGTTCTTCACTTCTCTCCCTTTCTCTCTCTCTCTCACACCACACACACACACACACACACACACACACACACACACACATGTGCAGCACACATGTAATGATGTATACAAACACACACACACACACATTTGACTCACATATTCCAGAAAGTCACTGTGACCAACAATAGTTGTCATTAAGACAATGAAAATCTAAAAAGATCGACCAATAGCACATGTCATACAACGATGAAGCTATTGGGCATCGACACCCACACATATCTCCATGAAGCTATTGGGGCATAGACAACCCACACATATCTCCATGAAGCTAGTCAGCACAGACAAACCCACACATATCTCCATGAAGTGAGCACAGACAACCCACACATATCTCCATGAAGCTAGTGAGCACAGACAACCCACACATATCTCCATGAAGCTAGTGAGCACAGACAACCCACACATATCTCCATGAAGTGAGCACAGACAACCCACACATATCTCCATGAAGTGAGCACAGACAACCCGCACATATCTCCATGAAGTGACCACAGACAACCCACACATATCTCCATGAAGCTAGTGAGCACAGACAACCCACACATATCTCCATGAAGTGAGCACAGACAACCCGCACATATCTCCATGAAGTGACCACAGACAACCCACATATCTCCATGAAGCTAGTGAGCACAGACAACCCACACATATCTCCATGAAGCTAGTGAGCACAGACAACCACACATATCTCCATGAAGCTAGTCAGCACAGACAACCCACACATATCTCCATGAAGTGAGAATAGACAACCCACACATATCTCCATGAAGCTAGTGAGCACAGACAACCCACACATATCTCCACGAAGCTAGTGAGCACAGACAACCCACACATATCTCCATGGACTAGTGAACACAGACAAACCCACACATATCTCCATGGACTAGTGAACACAGACAACATACACATATCTCCATGAAGCTAGTGAGCACAACAGCCCTGATATGGCCCTTTGCGGTCGGCTGGGCTATAAGCAACATTATCTTATCCTAGTGAGCACAGACAACCCACACATACCTCCGTGAAGCTAGTGAGCACAGACACAACCCACACATACCTCCGTGAAGCTAGTGAGCACAGACAACCCATACATATCTCCGTGAAGCTAGTGAACACAGACAAACCCACATACCTCCATGAAGTGAGAATAGACAACCCACACATATCTCCATGAAGCTAGTGAGCACAGACAACCCACACATATCTCCATGAAGTGAGAATAGACAACCCACACATACCTCCGTGAAGCCAGTGAGCACAGACAACCCACACATACCTCCGTGAAGCCAGTGAGCACAGACAACCCACACATACCTCCGTGAAGCTAGTGAGCACAGACAACCCACACACATACCTCCATGAAGCCAGTGAGCACAGACAACCTCCGTGAAGCTAATGAGCACAGACAACCCACACATATCCTTCTAGCAACTGACTCTCCACACTGAGTGCAGTCAAGACAGAGCACTGTACCTTCCCTGGACCAGTGCTGCACAATTTGTACAATTTACAAGCACAAAGCAGAAAGGGAGAGAACTATGTCCCGATACATACCTATCAATTCCGTGCAATAAACACAACAGAAATGAAATGAACAAACTCAATACACCTTGGGGATTGTGCGGTTCTTAAGCCCACACTGAGACATGGAGCAAACAGCTGACCACACATGATACTGCTTGTGCCGCAACAGCCTCCATAAAATGACCCCCCCCCCCCACCCCCACATCAATTCATGGTTAAATGGACTCCAGTGAGTCATACACGGACCCATCAGGATGAAAGAGGCCATTACACGCAGAGTTGATTTTTGTATGCACCTAGAATGGCTACTGATTTCATTTTCATCAGTTTTACAGTATGCCTATTTTTGTGCACTCACAATACCTCTTACCTTCATCACCTGTCACTGGTAAGTCTCTTTTTCCATCTCCAAAAGTTTCAGTCAAAGCTTTCAAAACAAGTTTTCATACTGATAGGGACTTACAATCAGCTAAAGCTCCATATGAAAATGTGGCTTGTAAAATGGATGTAAGAATACCAACTTTTCTTTTTTTTCTTTCTTCACTTCTTTTCTTTTTCATTCAAAGACAAAAGGTTGCTTGACCTTAGAGTAAAATGCATGCTTTAAAGCTTCTTGTACTTTTCATCACTATTTTGACTGTAACCAATGCTTTGCACTGAAAAAATATGAACCATTTGAGTACTTCTTTTGCTATGTCAGTCCTCAACCATTTGCGGGGGGGGGGGGGTCACAATTAAAT
Source organism: Conus betulinus (assembly GCA_016801955.1). Lineage (NCBI taxonomy): Eukaryota > Metazoa > Mollusca > Gastropoda > Neogastropoda > Conidae > Conus > Conus betulinus. The sequence goes on from JADBJO010033592.1 coordinate 9,817, forward strand.
TCTAAGTATGCATTCTTTGTTTTGTTTGCTTTTTCACACAGCATCAAGAAAGAATGGTTTCGTGTTGGCAGCAAAATTTGGGTTGGTCTTGGACACTAAGACTTTTCCTCCTTGACATTTGAAGCCATGTGTTCGGACAATTCATCCTGCTCTTCCTTATCAGATCTACAGCAATGCAAAAACAGTGGAATTTTGAGGACTGTGTGTGTGTGTGTGAGTGTGTGTGTGTGTGTGTGTGTGTGTGTGTGTGTGTGTGTGTGTGTGTGTGTGTGCGTGCGTGCGCACGCATGTGTGTGCGTGCGTGTGTGTATGTATGTGTGTGTGTGTGTGTGTGTGTGTGGTGTGTGTGTGTGTGTGTGTGTGTGTGTGTGTGTGTGTGTATGAGCGTTTGCGCATGTGTGTGTGAGTGTTTGCGTATGTGTGTGTGTGAGAGAGAGAGAGAGAGAGAGAGAGAGAGAGAGAGAGAGAGAGTGTTGTGTGTGTGTGTGTGGTGTGTGTGTGTGTGAGAGAGAGAGAGAGAGAGAGAGAGAGAGAGAGAGAGAGAGAGAGAGAGAGAGAGAGAAAATGTGTGTGTGTGTGTGTGTGTGTGTGTGTGTGTGTGTGTGTGTGTGTGTGTGTGTGTGCACACGCGCATGTGTGAGTGTGTGTGTGCGCGCATGCACACGTTTGTGTGTATGTGTTTGAGTGCATTTACACGCACATGTGAATCCACACATGTGCATGGGGACATGTGTGCGTGTGCATGTGCATGGCTGCTCTGCTGCACTCCAGTGTATAAATCAAAACTTTGCCTGCAAGGGGTTATTGATCTTGCTGAAGCTTCTCTCTTTCTGTAATACACACTGGTTGACTAGTGGATAAAAGTGGCTAATCCCATAGAACACACACACACACACACACACACACACACACACACACACACACACACAAGCATAAACTACACGCGGCACACACAGGCACATATGCACACACGTTACTGCATCTCTACCCCATCATGATGCAGTTGATAGATGTAATCTTTCAGTGAGATCTTTCCCAATCCCATGCAATCCACAAAACCAGCCATTCCCAGTGCTGCCCCAAGTTATCCCCTCAGACATTCCACGGATTAGGGCCGGACAGCTGATTATTCCATGAATTATGGCCGGACAGCTGATTATTCCATGGATTAGGGCCGGACAGCTGATTATTCCATGAATTATGGCCGGACAGCTGATTATTCCATGAATTAGGGCTGGACAGCTGATTATTCCATGAATTATGGCTGGACAACTGATTATTCCATGAATTATGGCTGGACAACTGATTATTCCATGAATTATGGCTGGACAACTGATTATTCCACTGATTATGGTTGGACAGCTGATTATTCCACGTATCAGGGCTGGACAGCTGATTATTCCACGTATCAAGGCTGGACAGCTGATTATTCCACGAATTAGGGCTGGACAACTGATTATTCCACAAATTAGGGCTGGACAGCTGATTATTTCACCAATTAGGGCTGGACAGCTGATTATTCCACAAATTAGGGCTGGACAGCTGATTATTCCACAAATTAGGGCTGGACAGCTGATTATTCCACAAATTAGGGCTGGACAGCTGATTATTCCACGAATTAGGGCTGGACAGCTGATTATTCCACGAATTAGGGCTGGACAGCTGATTATTCCACAAATTAGGGCTGGACAGCTGATCATTCCACAAATTAGGGCTGGACAGCTGATTATTCCACAAATTAGGGCTGGACAGCTGATCATTCCACTGATTAGGGCTGGACAGCTGATTATTCCACTGATTATGCTGGACAATACAAATGATTATGCTGGACCCATACATACCTGTTATTTTCAGCCACTTCACAGAATGCTGAAAATGCTTGATGTTTAACATTCTCTTGTTCTTTGATTTCAAAAAGCTGTTTTCCACTTAACTGCAAGTCAAATTCTCTGCCCCTGTAAAATGAACATTCAAGATGACTGAAAAGCACAAGGTTTACAGCCTTAATGCGCCCCTTAATCGCACGCCATGTGAAAATAGACACAGCAGACACAGACCAAAGCTCTAGCATGAATTGAAAGCTGAAACGTTTACCACAGACACAGCAGACACAGACCAAAGCTCTAGCATGAAAGCTGAAACGTTTACCACAGACACAGTACAGACACAGCAGACACAGACCAAAGCTCTAGCATGACAGCTGAAACGCTTACCACAGACACAGTACAGACACAGCAGACACAGACCAAAGCTCTAGCATGAAAGCTGAAACGTTTACCCACAGACACAGTACAGACACAGCAGACACAGACCAAAGCTCTAGCATGAAAGCTGAAACGTTTACCACAGACACAGTATGTGAAGGAACAGAAATACATCCTTCAGTGCACATCTAGTATACTTTTAAGTATCTGATCCATTGCAGCTTCAAAGATGGAAACAGAAGCAAATAAGAATATATGCAACAAAAAACCAGTGAATGTTTTGGGTGTTGTTTTTTGTTGTTTGATGGAGATTATAAACAGAAGCAAATAAGAGTATACACAACAAAAACCAATGAATCTTTTTAATGTTGTTTTTCTTGTTTGATGGAGATTATAACAGAAGCAAATAAGAATATATACAACGAAAACCAGTGAATGCTTTTGCTGTTGTTTTTATTGTTTGATGCAGATTATAAAGAGAAGCAAATAAGAATATATACAACGAAAACCAATGAATCTTTTTGATGTTGTTTTCCTTGTTTGATGGTGATTTGTTGTGTGCAATCTTTATAAGCTGAAAGTTTAATTCTTTCAACATCAATTACCTAAAAAGTACTTCTGGAGAAAAGGCAATTCATCTTGTGATAGTCTAGGTCTGTCTATCTTGGTTGAAAACAAACCTTTCCTACTTATTTCAAACAATACACTACACAATATGAAAATGCAAGCAATCTGTTTTGTTGGTAAGTCATATCACACTGGGAAGTTAGCTTGTAGTTCATGCAATGAAAACAAGATTTTAGTTTTAAAACCCAAAAATCCAAAAAATGCAGCACCCTGAGCTATCCAATGCTCCCTCTTCTTTGTCCAGGACAAGACAGAAAAGGATCACCCTGAGCTATGCAATGCTCCCTCTTCTTTGTCCAGGACAAGACAAAAAAGGATCACCCTGAGCTATCCAATGCTCCCTCTCCTTTGTCCAGGACAAGACAGAAAAGGATCACCCTGAGCTATCCAATGCTCCCTCTCTTTGTCCAGGACAAGACAGAAAAGGATCACCAGCATCAGTACGGTTCTTTACGAAGCAGAGATTGAAGAATCTCTGACTGCAAATCCACAATGAGTTACCTGGACTATTCTCTGCTGGCATTAATTACTGTTTCATTTCACCACTGTTTCATTACTGTTTCATTTCACTTGTGTTTCATTACTGTTTCATTTCAGTACTGTTTCATTACTGTTTCACTTCACTAGTGTTTCATTACTGTTTCATTTCTCCACTGTTTCATTACTGTTCCATTTCACCACTGTTTCATTACTGTTTCATTTCACTACTGTTTCATTACTGTTTCATTTCATTACTGTTTCATTTCATTACTGTTTCATTCCTGTTTCATTTCACTACTGTTTCATTACTGTTTCATTTTACTACCGTTTCATTACTGTTTCATTTCACTACTGTTTCACTTCATTACTGTTTCATTACTGTTTCATCTCACTACTGTTTCATTACTGTTTCATTTCACTACTGTTTCATTACTGTTTCTTTTCACTACTGTTTCATTTTCAGCTAAATTATAGCCAAGCCCACCTGACCACAGAGGGGCCTCTTCTGGGTATCACCACATAGAAAAAATTCTGCGATGAAAACAGAGAGAGAGAGAGAGAGAGAGAGAGAGAGAGAGAGAGAGAGAGGCACAGTTATCTGCGATTTGTCACAAAGTAATTTTTGACTATCCAACTGACATTTTTTTATGGCACATCAAACTGGGCAGCATAGAGGGTGCCAGACATACAGCTCGACCTTTTTCTGTCAGGTTACGACATCTGTTTTCAAAGAGAATTGATGAGAAAAATAACAGTGGCAAAAAAAAAAAAATAACAAACACAACCAACCCCCCCCCCCCCCCCCCCCCCCCCCCCCCCCCCCTGAAAAAAACAAAACAAAAACCCAAACCAAAGTTGTACAATGCCTTGGCAGACACTGCAGACTGGACAACTGGTGTCCACTCTGGACAGTGTGTACAGTCTCCATGCTTAATCGCAGCAGGAAAGCTGGCATGCTGCGAAAGGTAGCAACAAGCAAACACACACTGACATTCCTTGACAAATCATCCCCATGAGCCACAAGGGCAACACAGCTGTAGATGACAGTAAAGGAGGATTGACAAATCATCCCCATGAGCCACAAGGGCAACACAGCTGAAGATGACAGTAAAGGAGGATTGACAAATCATGCCCATGAGCCACAAGGCCAACACAGCTGAAGATGACAGTAAAGGAGGATTGACAAATCATGCCAATGAGCCACAAGGGCAACACAGCTACAGATGACAATAAAGGAGGATTGACAAAATCATGCCAATGAGCCACAAGGGCAACACAGCTGAAGA
>JADBJO010033593.1:2500-10000 GCA_016801955.1 Conus betulinus
AGCAGAAAAAATGGATATCATGTTTCCATCAACAGATTTACGGAATTTTCAGTCAGCTGAATAAGAGGGATTTAACTGCGTATTGCAAGACATATGTTTTTTAAACCACATGATGATATTCAAGCTCACTGTTTGTTTTTATTGCGGCTATGTTATGAGAAAAAATGTAGCGTACGGGGCAGATGTGTTTGTTTGTTTGTTTGTTTTTGTTTTCGAGTATTTTTACCTTAAAAAGTGAGAAGTGATGATTTTGTTTCGGTACTGTGGAAACATTTTGTGCACATTTTTTTCTTCCCAAAAAGGTGTGTGTGTGCATGCGTGTGTGCGTGGGTGGGTGCCTGTGTGCGTGCGTGCGTGAGCGTGTTCGTTTTTGAATGAATTATTGAAAAATGTGCCCCAAAAAATGTGTGACGGGATGAATGCAGAATGACGTAATAGTCTGAAGTCAGTGCTTGTGTTTTCTGCCCTTTTTCTGGGCAAACCTCGTGTAAATACAAATAAACCGCAGAGAATTAAAGCGCAGTTGTTAGTGTTATGGTTTGTTTATTTTTTCGTTTGTTTGATTGTTTTTATTTTCCCGATTGCGGTTTTTTTTGTTTTTTTTTTGTTTTTTTGTTTTTTTTTGGGGGGGGGGGGGGGGGGGGGGGGGGGGGGGGGGGGGGGGGGGGGGGGGGGGGGGGCATTACCAAAGGACATAACTGAAACAGCACAGTTACTGATCTCAATTTTGAAAATAAATAAATAGGCACATCATTTTAGGTGACTGAAAGTGCGTGTCCCGCCCCACCCCCCATCCCCGCCGAGCATCTTTGACTCTTTTGTATGGGTGATCCATCCTCGTTTTTTTTTTTTTTTTTTTTTTTTTTTTTTTTTTACCTGTGCTGTGCAGTTTCATCCTCCGATATTTTCTCATTTTGTTCCGAACCGATTCACACTCACCAGGGTGTGGTATAGTGTTTTTATTCGCTTTTTTTTTCTTGTCTTTTTCTTCTTACTCTTCTTTTTGTAAGCCTCCTTCGTCTTCCTCTACGTTGTTTGTTTTATTGTTTTGTATAACTACCAACAAACGGTAAAAAAACGAAATGTTACGGTCAAGGACCTTGCTGTTTTCGTTTGTTGTTGTTGTTGTTGTGTTGTTGGTGGTGGTTGTGATGGTGGTAGTGATGGTGATGGTGGTAGTGATTGTGACGATATTTTTTCTTATTTTAGTCTCATTTGTCTTATCACCAGCAGTCTGTAGAAAACAGAAAAAAAGCTACTATAACCGGTAGTCTCTGTGGGTTTTTTTTTTTGTTTTTTTGTTGTTTTTTTTTCCCCAAAGTCGCCATTAGAAAATAGTTCATGTACTACCACAAACAAAAGGCAAATTGATAAAATGCGACAACTATGTGTGTGTGTGTGTGTGTGTGTGTGTGTGTGTGTGTGTGTGTGTGTGTGTGTGTGTGTGTGTGTGTGTGTGTGTGTGTGTGTGTGTTTGCAATACGTCATTGAGGGACGCTCATTGAGTTTTTACCATTCCATTTCTGAGCTAGATAGGTCTCCAGAGGACTTCCCTATGTAGGCCTATTTGGTAATGACGGCTTGGCAATTGCGTCCTTGCTATTGTCATGAGACGACAAATAGGCCAAACGTATTGTGTTTTCTTGGCGGGAGCCTCTGTTTAATTTCTTCTTCCTCCCTTCTTCTTCTCACTATATTATTATCATTATTATTATTATTATTATTATTATTATTATTATTATTATATTATTATCATTATCATCATCATCATCATCATCATCATCATCATCATCATCATCATCATCATCATCATCATCATTTCAAGGTTTTGATGTACCTTTGGTGAATGTATCTTATACTAATATGGCCACAAATAGTTTACAAATTCTCGCCTGTTTGTTTGTTCAGAGAGCGTGCGCGCGCCCACGCGCGCGCGCGCGCGCGTGCCTGTGCATGAGTGTGTGTGAATGTGTGTGTGTGTGTGTGTGTGTGTGTGTGTGTGTGTGTGTGTGTGTGTGTGTGTGTGTGTGTGTGTGTTCACTTAGTGTTAAAATATAAATAAGTAATCTTGAAATATAGTTATGATTGACATTTTATTCGATCGATGAAATGAATCTGCTTTTTTTTTTAGTTTCTGTTTTTCTTTCACTTTCTTCAGAGATAGCCTGTCACGTGATCAGAACAGATGTACACCCAATAGTGCATCTGGTACGTTACTTTTAACTCTCAAGCGATCCCAAAACCAGCCATCTTGAACCTTAATACTGTATATGCTGCATTTAACTTACAATTTCAGGTTATATACACAGACGAAGTATGTAAAAGGATACACACTCAGAAAGCTAACAATATATCCTGCAGCTTACACAAAAACCAAGTTGAAAAATCATTTAGCTCAACATTTTGTTCAACACATTGATTTCAAGATGTTGCATACTGTCGTTGATCTAACGCCACTCTCTGAGTTTCTATGCGTTTGATATACTATTTAAAAAGTATAATTGGAAAAAAGAAATATTGAACTTGAAACTGGGGGACGTATACACCAAATGTGATGGAAATCAAGAAACTCCATTCTATGAGTGTTAACGTATCCCACAAATACTACAATGTTACTGGGAGGAAATCCGGTTCCGTCCATCCGAAATACGCGGAAAATCAAGAAACTTTCACTTAATGAAACGAAAGCAATAGTCCTCCATAGGGAAGAAAAACAGTACACAAAATCACAATCCCGCTCTTCATATTTCACACATTTTCGGCCTAGTGGCCTTTTTCAAGAGAAGAGAAAAACAAAAACATTACAACTACGTAATATCAATCTTGACAACTGGACAGATTAACGGAATGACGTCATAAGAATACTGCACAACGCCTGATATCATAATCTGTAATGTCATTAACAAGAACTTAAAAAAAAAAGTCATCCTGAGGAACTAGATCAAAGACACAATAACAGGATGGGTACCACTAAAAATGTATCTCAATCGTGACACTTTTCTGCTATCCAATTTCACTCCATCCATGTGTGTGTGTGTGTGTGTGTGTGTGTGTGTGTGTGTGTGTGTGTGTGTGTGTGTGTGTGTGTGTGTGTGTGACGTACGTTATTTCCTATCAACTGAAGATAAGTCTTGGAGGTGTGTGCTCTGAGTTTTTTTTTTTTTCTTCCGGTGTGTTGCAATTATCATTATGCCATGTCTCCATCTAAAAAGTTGTGGACCTGCCTGGTTTGTGTAGTGTCTGTCCGATGGAAGCGGCGCTTTCGTTTTCGCCGTTTCCATCAGACAGACTATAAAAGATGGAAAAAGACCGGAGACGAAAAAAAATCCACTTCGAAGTCAGAGCCCTCAAACACCAAGTTCAGCACAGACTCTGAAGAGCCTACTGGTCCTACACTGAAAACTGCTCTCTGACAGCCAAGAAACAAAGCCTAGAACGAAGAAATCATTCTGGACATGTATAAAGTCTCGCGCACGGAAGCAGCCAGTGTCTTACCATTGAAAGTAGCTGGTAAGCTAGTAACAGAAGCAAAGGATAAGGCAGAAATACTGAATGCACAGTTTCAGTCTGCGTTCAGCAGCAAACTATCCTGCTCACCAGAGGAATTTGAGACCTGGACTGGCATGAGCCCAGAGACTGAAGGACCTACATGTGACCACATCCACATCTCAGTAGCAGGAGTCAGAAAGCTGCTAAAAAGGCCTAAATCCGAGCAAAACCCCTGGACCAGACGAAATCACCCCTCGCCTCCAGAAGGAAATTGCTGATGAAATTGTCCCAGCTCTGACGCTTCTCTTTCAGTCCTTCATAAACACAGGCATGGTTCCACAGGACTTGAAAAGAACAAACGTCTCTCCTGTGTTCAAGAAGGGTGAAGAATGCAGGCCTGAACACTATCGCCCCATCTCCCTCACGAGTGTCCCGTGCAAATTCTAGAGCACATTGTGGTAAGTACAATCATGGGATTTGCAGAGGGCAGTCAACATCCTGCGCGAGGATCAGCATGGTTTCTGGCGATGCAGATCTTGTGAAAGTCAACTGCTGGGGCTTGTGGATGGGCTACCCTACAATATGGAGAAGAGGGGAAACAGTCAGACATTTTAGTGATGGATTTTTCGAAAGCCTTTTGACAAGGTCTTCCATTCCCTTCTAATCCACAAGCTCCGACATTACGGGATCACTGGCCAGGTCCATGAATGGATCAAAAACTTCCTGGCAAACCGACAGTAGGCGGTGGTTGTTGATGGAGCTTCCTCAAAGGCCGTTCAGGTAGAGTCAGGAGTCCCCCAGGGATCAGTCCTGGGCACAGTCCCTATTTCTCCTCTACATGAACTACCTTCCTGAACAACTCTCCTCAACAACACGGCTCTTTGCAGATAACACTCTCTGCAACAGAACTATAACTTCCCCCGAGACCAAAGGGAGTTACAACAGGACCTGGACCACATAGCAGACTGGGAAACAAAATGGAAGATAAACGACTACCGGATTTAGACAGGTCACTCAGCTAGGGATAGCATTTACCTGGAGCTTTCGACAGACCTCCGTCCGTCTTCTTCAGTGGTGGTGTGGCTACTGGAAGGTGGAAGGTGACTTTCCACCCAGACAAGCGCCAAGCCCTCTATGTCTCCAGGAAGAGAAACACACTGTCTGACACGTATCATCTCCATGGCCAAAACCTCAAAAGAGTAGAAGAGACAAAGAACCTGGGGGTCACCATCTCCCAAGACGTCAGTTGGGATACCCACATTTCCAACACAACAAGCAGAGCAAACAAGACCCTAGGGTTTTCTCAGGCGAAACCTGAGAGTGGGCTCCATCAACTTCAAGGAAACAGCCTACAAAGCCCTAGTTCGCCCCACTCTAGAATACGCCTCACCTATCTGGGACCCCTACACTGCCAAAAACATCGACAACATAGAAAAAGGCCAACGCCGTGCAGCTAGATGAGTTGTGAACTGCTACCGTCACACCTCAAATGTCGATTCCATGCTGACACATCTACAGTGGTCCAGCCCAGCAGACAGAATAGAGCAGCAAAGCTGACCAAGGCATTCAGGCCCACACCAAACACCCCAGCAAGGTCTACAGACGTACAGGGAGACGTCCCTCCCTGCAAAACGAACTACAGGAAGTATTCCTTCTTCCTGTTTCGCTTGCAAGTGGGCTGTCTGCACAGGAAGGTTCGATTGTCCAGCCGATTCGTAGACTTTAGGCTTTGTTTACATCAGCCATTCCAAGGGAAGTCACTCTTGTCAAGTTGTCGTCACAAGCAGACGAAACCTAAATACGCAACATCTCCCTGCCTTTACAATCAAACAAATTAACTTACTTAGGAAAAAAAACTAAATAAAAAACTTTTAGCGGGTGTTCTTAAAGATATACCTAACTTTCAACACAAAAAATGGGAGTGCCCTGGATTACAGGATTATATACCAACACCAACAAAAACACAAGGTGAGGTGCTTCAACACGTATTCAACGCTTGTTTTTGATTCTTCTAAACGTAGTCTTTCAGTTAGACAGGGGTTTACACACTGCTACCAAATCGAGTGTGTCTTGGTTCTAACTGCTCTGGTGGTGTTTGTTCAACAGTGTTCTCTTGATCAAGATGAGAGTTCCTGTCCGGTTCCTGGTCATTTTGGTGATCAGCTTGCGCCCCAGCTGGTTCTGGAATTCCTTAACTGTTTCTTGAAGTTGAATTTGCTATATTCTCTGTTCATTGTAGCATCCGCTCCTAGAGTAAACTGTCTGTAAGGTTTGTTGATTCTCTGTCTTGACTGTTCCCCATCTGTTACTGCACCATTTGATCCGCCTTTTCCGTTTGATGGACACAAATCAGTCGTTCTGTTGGTGGGATAGAATGTGGCTGTCTTTGGTGCCTTGTAGTGGCTGAAATACATGATTGTAGTTGTCACTTGTTTCTCAGATGTCACGTCGATTTTGCCGGAAATCTAAGTCCGTCTTTCATTCGTATGTTGTGTGAACTGATGTCCACTTGCAACCTGAGCCTTTACCCATCTTTTGGAGCCAGGTGGCCTGAACCATACGAATTGTCCAGGATTCAGCTCAGTCAGTTCTACAGCTCCACAGTTGTAGTATCTTGCCTATTTCGTCTTTCTAACTTGAAGTCCGTCTGTGGCTTGCTTCACTGTATGCTTCAACATGGATCTGGCTGTAGGCAGCTGTGTTCTTGTTCTTCTTGAGAACAGTCTCTATGCAGGTGAACTTCCCAGTATTTCTGATGGAGTATTTCGCAGCTCCAATAAGGCCAAATATCTATCCTCACCGCTTTGGTGACATTTCTGGATCATGTTCCTCATAATTTTGACTGTATTTTCAGCTTTCCCATTTGACTGTGGATAATGGGGCAAACTCATCACGTGTTCATATCCATAAATCTGAGAAAATTTCTCAAATTCCTTAGGGCTGAATGGTGGCCTATTATCAGTGGTCAGTCTCTCTGGGATTCCATGTCTTGCGAAATGGGCTTTCATCTTCTTGATGACTTCATCACACGTCTTTGGCGGAAAGAACATCAAATTCAAAGAAGTCAGAATAGTAGTCAACCATTAACAAATAGCTTTTCTTTTTGCATCAAACAATTCGGCATCCAGATACTGCCATGGCAACTCAGGTATTTCACTGCTGATGAGTGGTTCTTTTTGTTGACGCCAGCTGAACTCTTGGCATATTGACAATCTTTGACGGGACTCACAATATCAAAATTCATTCCAGGCCAGTATGTGACTTTTCTCCCTCGTCTGATACATTCCTGAATACCAGCATGACTTGCGTGCATTTTCTGTAAGAAATGATGCCTCATTGTTTGGGTACAACCACTCTGCCTTGAAAATCACACCGTTTTGTACTGACGGGTTCATCTTAGAACGGGACAAATGCTTGCATGTTTTCTGATGGAGCTTTCTTTTCTTCAGGCCATCCTTCCAGTATGATTTCCATCAACAGGTTTATATCTTCATCTGCCTTTGTTGCTTTTTGCAGGTTTGGCATGGTTGTCTCACAGACCGATAGCTCCTGTGTAATATCCATGTCTTAAAGCTCATGTGCAGAAAATTAATTGTGTGTGGCCCATTTGTTCTTCAGGTTTCCCACTCACAGCTCTGCTCAGTGTGTATCTGCCAGATACATCTCAGTTCCTTTTTTGTAGACCACCTTGTAGTCATACTTCTGGGTGTGTAGCAGCATTCTTTGAATTCTCTTTGGAGCTTAGAGCAGACTCTTTTTGTGGATCACCTCCAATGATTTGTGGTCAGACTTCACGGTGACTTTGTGTCTAAACATGTATCTTTCAAATCTGTCAAGACCGAAAACTATCGCCAACATTTCTTTTTCAATTTTGGCATAGTTCTTTTTTTCAGTTTCAGACAATATTTGAGACACGTATTGTACTGGCTGACCATTCTGCATAAGGCACGCGCCTAAACCATAAGCTGATGCATCACACTGAAGAGTGATTTGAGTTTTCTCAGTCTGATC
>JADBJO010033594.1:0-5000 GCA_016801955.1 Conus betulinus
TCTTAGGCTATGTGGAACTCTTAGGCTATGTGGAACTCTCAGGCTATGTGGAACTCTCAGGCTATGTGGAACGCGCAGGCTATGTAGAATGCATGCAGTGATATAAAGGTGACGGATAAATGAATTAGTGACTAAGATGAGAGATATGAAGATGACGGTCTTGTGGCTACGACTTAGCAGATGTCTGACTGGACGCGTTAGCCCAACGCGCTGGTCAGACCAATCGTCACTTTCCAATACCTTGATTGCACGGGTTTTGCTCAAAGCTCTGTGTGTGTGTCTGACTGATACCATTTATTAGCTTTCAAACCTGATTCAGACACGTCTGCAAACAACTGCTTTTATTTGTTTAAAATCAGAGCTTTTCAAATCATTAAAATCAGGACTTTTCAAATTATCAAAATCAGAGATTTTTAAATCATCAAAATCAGAGCTTCTTAAAACATCAAAATCAGGGCTTTTAGACAACTAAAATCAGAGGTTTTCAAATGATTAAAATCACGGTTTTTTAAAGTATTAAAATCATGGCCTTTTAAAATATCAAAATCAGGGCTTTTTAAGTTTTAGAATCAGGGCTTTTTAAGTATTAAAATAAATCAGGTTTTTTTTTCTACATTATCCTCACCAGCCTGCAACACGTCAAGGCAGTACTTCCGGTGCCGGAAGGCAGGCGATCATGTAGCTACGTGAGCACAATGAATGACAACCTCAAAGGCTTCAAACAGAAGCCAGTGGTTCCACTTACCCTGGAGGCCAACAAGCCCTGGCCTCCCCAGTCTTCGTCGGGAAATGCATGCATCTAGCCCATGCTTCTGAGAAGAGACGGACTGGGTTCTTTCATTGTCCTGGAAAGAACCAACGACGTCGTTTCCTTTGACGGCCCTTATCTGAACTTCTCCTGTTTCAGTCTCATGTCACACTCACTGGTTCTTGGCGAGTGTGGAGCCAATGCCATGGTCAACATGGAACATTGTCCAGTGTCAATGACCGTGAGGAATCATCGACACAAGAGAGTATAATGGGACAAGGTTTCCCCTCAATCCTGTCGCAAGATTTAGACATGTTGCGAAACTTTAAGACACCTGCTTAACGCGCACACACACACACACACACACACACACACACACACACACACACACACACACACACACACACACACACACACACACACACGCACACACACACACACACACACACACACACACACACAGAGACACACACACAGACACAGAGAGAGAGAGAGAGAGAGAGAGAGAGAGAGAGAGAGAGAGACAGAGTATAGAGAGTATAGAGAGCCTTCTACATCAGGCAGAATAGCCCCGCAAACACATACACCAAGGATGCGGTCATTTTACCACACACGCAACAGGCTTTTCCTTTGCCTTAGATAGGTGAATTGCCAGCTTGTCCTCACATATCTGCAACTGTCTGCACGTCTTAGCTATCCTGCAACCTGCTAGTGAACTCTTGACGGAGAGAGAGAGAGAGAGAGAGAGAGAGAGAGAGAGAGAGAGAGAGAGAGAGAGAGAGAGAGGAGAGAGAGAGATTCTCCCAAAAAATAAACATTTTAACGTCTGTGAACAGTCCAGCCATTCTTCTTTGGGTCTATTTGACAATACTGAATGCCAGTGACGGCCTTTTATATTTATATCTGGTTGCAAAGTGAGTCGACTGCAGGCGGAAATCCAAACAAATCTGAAATAAATGTTCAGCTGACGAGATTGAAGCTAAGTCACTGCTCGTTCATTTCGTTGTAATCATTGTTTTGTATCTTGCCTGAAGAAGACCTAGGAGGTCGAAACGTGTGTTTTCGTCTTTTGTCGTTTGTCCAAAATGTTTGGGCGGTTCGCTAAATGTATTAAGATGTTTTTTTTTCTTAATAGTCGACCCTATCGTGGTGTTCATCTCCATGCAGCCTTCGACATCAGACAGAACAGCACTCGCCAACACATACACCGACGATGCGGTCATTTCAACACACTGGAAAGAGGCTTTTTACTTGACCACGGATAGGTGAACCGCCAGCTTGTCCTCAAATGTCTGCAGTCGTCTGCACGTCTTCGCTGTCCTGCAACCTGTTCGTATACTCTTGATGACTGTCAGATTGTTTTTTTGTTGTTTGCTGTTGCTGCAGGCTGTCTACGTCTATCGGCCGTGTGTCCTTGGAGAGTTTCACATCCTAGAATCCATGGATGGACACTAAGACACTGAGAGGCGTGCCAAACTGCTGCTCAATTCTTCAGCCTTTTGGAACTGGACCTGGAATTATCAGTGATGCAGGCTCTTTGTATGCATTATGCTGAGTGATTAAATGACGACAGCCTTTTGCCTGAAGTTTGAAATTATTTCCGTTTATGCCAAATCAATCAATCTATCTGTCGATTTATATCTTTCTATCCATATATCTATCTATCTATCCATCTATCTATCTATGTATGTATGTATCTATCTATCTACCTATCTATCTCTCTGTCTATCTATTTATCTAGCTGGGAACCGCCGATTTGTCGCACACGCCGATTTGTCGCACGTGCGACAAATCAGCGGAAAAAGGGTGTGCTGAACCGCCGATTTGTCGCACAAGCTGATTTGTCGCACGTGCGACAAATCGGCGGTTCAGCCTCACGCTGCTTTGTCGACATGTATAGGTGTGTGTGTGTGTGTGTGTGTGTGTGTGTGTGTGTGTGTGTGTGTGTGTGTGTGTGTGTGTCTGTGTGTGTCTGTGTATGTGTGTGGTGAATGGGAGAGAGAGAGAAGAAGAGAGAGAGAGAGAGAGAGAGAGAGAGAGAGAGAGATGAAATAAAAATGAAATGAAAAATGAAACGAAATGAAATGAATGAAATGAAAAAATCTTTTAATTATTTTGCAAAAATAGCAAATAGCTTTCAGGAGACCGTGGGAACCTGTAGTACACATTCTCTCTCTCTCTCTCTCTCTCTCTCTCTCTCTCTCTCTCTCTCTCTCTCTCTCTCTCATGATTTTTTTTTTTCAGTCTTAAAAATTCTCATGCTCACAACTAGCTTTTGTATCTGTTTTGTTTTTTAATGTCTGACATGACTGTATGTCGCTAATGTGTGCTTCCATGTGGTGTGTGTGTGTGTGTGTGTGTGTGTGTGTGTGTGTGTGTGTGTGTGTGTGTGTGTGTGTGCGTGCGTGCGTGCGTGCGTGCGTGTGTGTGTGTGTGTGTGTGTGTGTGTGTGTGTGTGTGTGTGTGTGTGTGTGTGTGTGAATGTGTGTGTATGTGTATGAATGTATCTGCGTATTTGTGCTTGTAATATGTAATATGTAATATGCGTGTGCTCGCGCACGTGCGTGTGTGTTTTGTATTAATGTATATGTGCGTCAGTGTCAGTCACTGGACATGGAGAAACGGGCCTATCAGCCGCTCGGCGACACCCTTGTCATGCCTGGGCACAGTCAACTGTCTGGGCCCATGTGCATTAGTCGACGATAGTTTATCCCGGCCATAGAGCCTATCCTTGGACAAGATATCCTCGGGATAAATTTTTAGCCTCAGCTCCATGCAGAAGTCCGGGTTGGGTGCGACGATAGCTAACTGTGGGATAAGAGGGAGGGAGAAGGACAGGGTGATGAGGAGGGAGAAGGACAGAGTGATGAGGAGGAGAAGGACAGAGTGATGAGGAGGGAGAAGGACAGGGTGATGAGGAGGGAGGACAGAGTGATGAGGAGGGAGAAGGACAGGGTGATGATGAGGAGGGAGAAGGACAGAGTGATGAGGAGGGAGAAGACAGAGTGATGAGGAGGGAGAGGACAGAGTGATGAGGAGGGAGAAGGACAGAGTGATGAGGAGGGGAGAAGGACAGAGTGATGAGGAGGGAGGACAGAGTGATGAGGAGGGAGGAGGACAGAGTGATGAGGAGGTGAGAAGGACAGGGTGATGAGGAGGGAGAAGGACAGAGTGATGAGGAGGAGAAGGACAGAGTGATGAGGAGGAGAAGGAGGTGATGAGGAGGAGTGATGACAGAGTGAGGGAGGAAGGACAGAGTGATGAGGAGGGAGAAGGACAGAGTGATGAGGAGGGAGAAGGACAGAGTGATGAGGAGGGAGAAGGACAGAGTGATGAGGAGGGAGAAGGACAGAGTGATGAGGAGGGAGGAGGACAGAGTGATGAGGAGGGAGAAGGACAGAGTGATGAGGGAGGACAGAGTGAAGGAGAGAGATGAGTGATGAGAGGGAGAAGGACAGAGTGATGAGGAGGGAGAGGACAGAGTGATGAGGAGGGAGAAGACAGAGTGTGATGAGGAGAGGACAGAGTGATGAGGAGGAGAAGGACAGAGTGATGAGGGGAGAAGGGACAGAGTGATGAGGAGGGAGAAGGACAGAGTGATGAGGAGGGAGGAGGACAGGGTGATGATGAGGGAGGAGGACAGAGTGATGAGGAGGATGAGGACAGAGTGATGAGGAGGGAGACAGAGGAGTGAGGAGGGAGGACAGAGTGATGAGGAGGGAGAAGGACAGAGTGATGAGGAGGGAGAAGGACACAGTGATGAGGAGGAGGAGGACAGAGTGATGAGGAGGGAGAGTGAGAGTGATGAGGAGGGAGGACAGAGTGATGAGGAGATGAGAGGATGAGGAGGGAGAGACAGAGTGATGAGGGAGAGACAGGGTGTGGAGGAGTGATGAGGAGGAGGACAGAGTGATGAGGAGGAGATGAGGAGAGAGTGATGAGGAGGGAGAAGGACAGAGTGATGAGGAGGGAGAAGGACAGGGTGATGAGGAGGGAGAAGGACAGGGTGATGAGGAGGAGGACAGAGTGAGGAGGTGATGAGGAGGGAGGAGGACAGAGTGATGATGAGGAGGGAGGAGGACAGAGTGTGTGAGGAGGGAGAAGGAGGAGTGATGAGATGAGGGAGAAGGACAGGGTGATGAGAGTGAGGGAGAAGGACAGGGTGATGAGGAGGGAGAAGGACAGGTGATGAGGAGGGATGAGGAGGGAGAAGGACAGAGTGATGAGGAGGGAGAAGGACAGGGTGATGAGG
>JADBJO010033595.1:0-14411 GCA_016801955.1 Conus betulinus
AAATCACACACACAGTTAATTATATCCAGTTATGAAGTGTGGAAGCATAATAATCCGTAAAGCACAACAAGAACAGTACAGCATGAGAACACACGCGCTCCCCTGAGCAGAGGAGTAGTGCCATTTTAACGAGCACGGCCGGTTTGTCAGCACTCAGCAGTGAGTCACGCCACCTCCGTTTATCGCCTGTTGGGCAAGAAGGAACGAACTAAAAGCACGATTTTCATCTCGACTGGACAGCTGTGGTCATAGTTAAGTGACAGACAAAACTGTTGCCACTTGGTTTCTTTTGCTTCTTCAGCTACTCTTTCGATTGTCCAGATTTATGTCTGTTTTAATAGCTAGATCAGGGCAAGGTTTTCTTCTTTCTCTCTGCCAAATTCTTACAGACTTGCGTTTCTCTTTCCAGGCTGTTTCTGTGTCTATATTCCACCAAAGGGGTTGGACGATTTGTTTGGTAGTAGCATTGTTTCTTTTGCATCTTCTACTCCTTAACGTTCCTGTGATATCCCCTTCATTGTTGTTGTATTGAAAAGGGTCCTTTTGTTTCGTTTGTGTAACTTTTGATGGTTTCTGTAAACTGAACACAACACAACAGGGAAATGGTCACTTCCATGATGAAGAAGTGCTTCCGTGCTCATACCTGCTGTGAATTTGGGTCCAATAAGTGCAAAGTCAATGGCACTGTTAGTGTCACCCTGCCTCCCTGTATTTGTTGGGGATGATGACGCCAGTGCACTAAGGAGTATTTCATCCAACATCGTTTCCAGTGCAATTCCTTGAGGATTGGTACCATGTTGATCCCACAATTCTGAGCGTGCATTAAGATCTCCACATAGTATGACAGTCTCAAAATTCATGTTTTGTTTCCTCCAGAAAGGTCCAATCCATTTTTTGATGTGTGGGTACCTGGATGTATATATGCATTGATGATTACAAGGCTTTTCTGGTTACCATCCAGTCTCTTTCTAGCCTCACACCCATTAGGTCACATGTGTGCTGCTACACCATTTTTCCAAGTCTATCCTGGACAGTTTGTTTTTCAAGTTGTTTTATTTTATTATCATAGCTTGTCCTCGTCCATCATGCTTTTGAAATATTATGAATTCATCCAGTTGTAATGGTCTGTGGGTGACACTTCTAGTTTCTTGTAGACACAGAACATCAAATTCATATGCTAGTTTTTCAATTGTTGAGATCCTCTTTTCTGGCACTGCAGCAGTTCCAAGTACAAATCCTGAAAGATTTCTTGGATAGTCTTTCAGCTATTGTTATATTCCTACCTATGTTTCTTCTCTTCTCACACCTCTTTTACTGCTGACTATTGTTTCGGTGAGAATCCAGTTTTAAGTCCCAAAGCCTGCACCCAAAGATCCCCAAGGTACAAGCAAGACAAAGTGTTTTCAGAACCCATAAGAAGGTATTCTTCGTGTTGAGGGGTCGTAAGCAGTCCCCCTGACAGAACCTCATATCAGGGAAGGGCAGTGGATGTCCATACATGTAGGGAACACCTGCACATATGAAGTCTGTCAGCCTGGTGTCGCCCAAGGGCCAGACTGCATGCAGTTCGAGACTGTCTAACCCAACAGCCATTGATCCCCTCACTGCTGTATGAAAGCCTTGGGATGGGGGAGATCGACTCCAAGATTAAGTAAAAAAAAAATCTTTTAATGAATGAATAAAGAAATAAGTAAATGAATAAGTAAATAATAAATAAATAAATTGATAAATAGATAAATAATAAACAACTAATGAATGAATGATAAGTAAATGAGTAAGTAAATAATGAAGAAACGAATAAATAATAAACAAACATAAATGAATGAACATAGAGATAAATGAATAAAGGCAAGAAAAAAGGAGCCACATTCCAAAATTTATCAAAATTGGTCATTCCACAATTGTAATACTAGTAGCATAGCAGTTAGTGGATCCGATGCATGTCAGCAGTTTTCTACATGGTTTCAGATGAGTGTTGGAGTCTTGACTGAGTCAACATTACAAAAGATAAATTAATGTTAGGACTTGAGGAATTTAGTACCATTAATTTATCTGAAAGAATAATGACAAACGAAGGGAAGAGATGAAACTAGGAAGAAAACAGTACGAACAAACAAAAATCAATGTCATAATAGTGTAGCCATGCGCTAACAGTACATATATTTCTGTGTTTACCCTTCATGGACTAAAATATGTTTTTGTTCGAGAGTTATCTTCCTCTGACCTCCCTTGATTGATGAATCTTTGAATTTTTTTTTGTGTGTGTAAACTCTTTGAAATACGAATACCCAGAACCTACATAGTTGTATATATGTCATCAAAGTCTCAAATTGATGTATTTTATTCGTTACAACCGTACTAGGCCGAGAAGCCCATTTTTCTCTGAACTGGCATTTTGCACAATTAAGTTTGGAGCCATTTTCAAGTGTACATCAAACAAACCATGAATAATTCTTGATTTCACAAAAAAGTATGAGAAAAATCCGGAAACCTGAAAATGCACATTAAAAGTGAAGTCCATAAGCTCTCATTTTGTATATCACATGCCTAGGATTTTTTTCCATACAGGCTTGAAATTATACGAAAATGGCTGACGGCGCCAGTTTGCTTGAGCAAGTCGTCTCCTTCACTTATTGTCTGGATCTGGATCTGGATAAATACATTGCAGGAGCCACACAATGGCTATAAACACAATGGAGCAGGGAATGCGCAAAAATAGTTGAAAGGCCACCACTTTATCCTAACAGTCTTCCATTAGGTTCAAGTCTCAATGAGTAGCCACAACAGATATCTACAGGTTAAAAAAAAACACTGGCTAAAAACACTACTAATGTCAAGATGCTTAGTATGCAGGCGATGTTGATCTGCCAAGCGCTGATATAAATGCACTGGCAGAGCCTGCACTGATGATATCCTCCTCTAGATGGCTCCAGTCCATCACTGTCCTTACGAAGAAGGAATTAGTGTACTTTTTTGTATTGTTGACAGGTAGCTGGAAGCTGCAAGTGTTTCTGACCACGCGGTGTTCGATGATATTGGAGACTTCGAAGTCCTCATACTGGGGGGGGGGGGGGGGGGGGGGGGGGGGGGGGGGGGGGGTCGTGTCCGTCTGAGTCCAGCACTCACAGAGGAAGGAAGTTTTTTTTGTTTTTTTTTTTTCCTTTTTTTTTTTGGGGGGATGGCAAGGATGAGATTTCCAGCTATCTTGGACATCAGGCCTGTTTGCGATGATCAGCCAGTGGGGGGAAATTAAAATCCTGCAGCATTCAGCTTACGCAACCTGGTTCTCTGGTCCTGTAGTCCTTTGTGATGAAGCATGCTGCCTGTCTCTGTACCCTCTCCAACTTCTCGATGTCCTGTTGGTAATATGGGTCCCACACTGTTGCTGCATACTCTAGTCTGGATCTCACTAGTGCGATGTACGCCAGGCGCCTGCACTCCTTTGGGCAATTCCTGAGATTCTGGTGTAGGAAGCCCACTGTTGATCCTGCTTTCCGAGCAATATTGGCAATGTGTTTGTCCCCATTTTAGGTCATCTGAGATGAGCACTCCTAAGTACGGATTTTGCTGAACCTGTTTCAGGAAGACTTCATTGAGGCTGTACGTGTAGGTAGACTTGCTCCGGGAAGACAGAATGTAACATTTCTGTGCGTTGAAGCGCATCCCCCATCTCTTGACCCCAGTGCTCAAGGTGTCTCAGGTCTTTCTGCAGGATGATGTAGTCTTGAAGGGTGTTGATGTTGCAGTACAGTTAGCAGTCATCAGCGAAGAGTCGTACTTTTGACTTCACTGCTTCTGGTAGGTCATTGATGTGGCACAGGAAGAGTAATGGCCCCAACACTGTTCCCTGATGGACTCCAGAGTCGACAGCTACCTCGCCTGATGCCTCTCTTTCCAGGACCACTTGCGTCCTCCTTTTCGTCAAAAAGTCGGTGAGCCATTTAAGAATAGGTCCTCGTACTCCATAATGATCGAGTTTGTGGAGTAACTTGTTGTGAGGTACCGTGTCAAAGGCTTTAATGAAGTCCAGTATCACCACAACAGTTTTTTTCCTGGCGTCGTAGGACTCGAAGAGATCGTGTATTGTGGTAATCAGCTGCGTCTCACAAGACTAGCCGGATTTGAGGTCGTGGTTTCTGTCTGTCAGTATGTTGTACCTCTGCATATAGTTCCGAGGGTGATGACAGATGATATGTTCAAGGAGTTTACAGGCCCCTGAAATTATAGAAACTGGCTTGTAGTTCTCTGCTTTGTTTCTGTCTCCTTTCTTGAAAACCGCTGATATGTTTGCTGACAGCCAATCCTCTGGTAACTAGCCCGTATGTATGGAACGCCTGTAGATGCAGGTCAGTATTCTATCTGATCCACTTGCTTCTGCTGGATTCAAGTTCTTCAGCAGCATGGCAGCTCTGTTTGTATCGATGATGAGTTCATCCAAAACTGGAAAGGGTGCCCCATCTTGCGAACTAGCATGCCGTCATCTGGTGTGGAGACGGATTTGAACTGATCCAACAAGACCTGTGCCTTGGTCGCGCCATCACTCTGGATGGTCGTGCCTTTCTTCAATGGTGCGACACACCAGTACCGTCTTGGCGTCTAGACTTGACGTAGTTCCAGAAGAACTTCGTGTTGTTATTCCAGAGTCCTTCTTCTGCTGTGTTGTTTATATACACCCACTCTATTGCTCTCATCAGTCTCCTGCATTCTCTTTGGAAAATCTGTAGTTCTCCCATTTTCCGGTCTTCTTTCCCTGCTTATACAGTTTTTTTCTTTCTGAGCAGGCGTTTGACCTCTTTGTTGATCCATGGGTAGCGGTGGTTTCTCTGTTGTATGTATGAGGGGACGTTTTCTTCCATGGCTGAAAGCAGCGACATCTTGAAGTCAGTCCGCATGTTGTCTATTTGCTCCTTCCTCATCCATTTTCTTGATTCTCTCTGTGATACGCCCTATCCCTGCATTCAGATTTTCCCAATTCGCTCTAGAGTACAAGTAACGACGTCTAGGTTTTGCCCCTCACTCGCTGTGGCTGGGTATCAAAATCTGTCACCACTGCCTCATGGTCTGATATTCCTGAACTGAAGCAGTGCTCTTCAGGAGGGATAGATTCGTCGTGAATGTGTTTGTTTTTCCAATGTGTTGTTTTTCCGCATGGGCTCGTCATGTACTTGTGTGAGCTGTGCTGCTGCCATCAAGTCTATCAGGTCCTGCTGGATCTGGCGATCTGGGGCTCCTGGGTTCACAGTAGTTGTGTTCCAATCAATGTCCGGACAATTACAGTCACCTGCAAGCAGAATCTCCTGTTTGGAGTTTCTGGTAGCCTTTTGTAATGTCCGGTCTAGTTCCATCAGGTCACTGCAAGAGCGTTGTAGCATGTAGAAAGCACCCAACAAGCAACTCGTTACTCTGTTGAAGTTTGATTTTTGCACAGACCATCTCACAAGTTCCTTTTAGTTCAGGTATGGCTGATGAGGATAAGCTTTTATGTATAAGGATGAACACGCCTCCAGCTAGTGTTGTCCTGTCCCCACCATATGGTTCATATTCTTCTGGAAAGACCTCACTTGCGCATATGCCTGTCTTTAGCCATGACTCTGATCGGAATATCACATCCGGTTTAATGTAGTCAACCAAGGCAATGAACTCTGCTCTCTTGTTGACTATACTATGGCAATTAACGTTCAAGACTCGGATGTTCCGCTTCTTGGGTGCCTCAAACAAAGCACTGCCATCACTTTTGTCATTCTCCTTTGTACCTCTGCTTTCTCCGGTTTGCTTGTGGCTTTTGGGACTCTGCGACTCCTCCTGTGGGCCATCTAACTTTGGGCTATGGATGGTCATCTGGGAAGGCTCACTTGCTGTCCTGTGTCCTTGGCAGCCTCTAGGGCTGCTGGTTTTCAGTGGGCTGGAGTGGTGTGACGAATTAGTGAGTCCATACTGTGGTTTGACAAGGGGTGGTAGTAGTTTGACGTGCTTTGTGAGTAACTCTGGGAGGTGAAAGTACTACAGTTTTGTACTGTCACATTTATGGCAAATCCAGTTGGTACTGGGTCTATTCAGAACGTTGAAGTCAGCTGTACAGAGAGTTCAATGCAACTTTGGTGATACCAGACACTGCAGTCGCAAGTGATGCCTGTGTCGTTCCATGACACATTCCTTTCACATACCCCACAATATGGCGGAGTTTTGTTTTCATTGAGTCGGTCGAGCTACTCCTCAGTATTACACTAGTTTTGTGGTGGAAAAGTAAAGTTACCTTCGATTTCAGTGGCCAGATGTTTAGCGCTCCAATTTTCTACAAATTGGTGTCTATTCTGTGGCTAAATCACTAATTTCTTAATTTCTGTCACAGAGAAAATTTCCAGCGGTGTTGACTTCCACGCATGTGCTCTCTCTCCTTCTCCATGAGAAGAGTGGGAAAAGGGGTTAGGGGATGGGGGAGGATGTAACGTTACAAAAAGATCGAGATAGCCGGCATTGTTTGTTGATTCATTTGTATTGGTCCTAAGCTCCAAAGGTCAACAAGCAAACTGAGCCATTTAAACTCCAAAGCACATCGGTGCCATAGATAGGATGAAATAAAAACGTGATTACTGTTTGTTTGTTCATTTGTTTGTTTCTTTGTTTGTCTTGTGCCAGGTGATAGACTCCAGAGCTGCGTTCTCACAGTACATTCATCTCAGTGCCTATTGCCTTCATGAAGAACGGACGTTATGAGTCATATACTGTAAGACCAGTCCACTGTTGTAACGATGCATGGTGGTGGAGTCCACAGAATGCAGGCACGGTGAATTGCTGTGCCTGAGACTGATGTACTGTTGCATTTTGCGGTATGGTATCGATGTGCTTTGGGGTTTGGCAGTTTGCTTCTGCACCTTTGTTGTTCGGGACCAATATAATGCTTCACGTTTGAGAATGGAACTGACGTGTGTGTGACGCCTTTAAGGCATGAGATCAAGTGTTGGTCAAACTCTGTGGGGGCTGACAATGTGTTGCATCTTCAGGGAATGAGACCAATGTGGTCTTGCACTTTTCAGAGTACAAGACCAATGTGTTGTTGAAGCTCTTTGATATGAGACCAATACTGTGTTGTGCTTCCGGGTATTAGACCAAGATCGTGTTGCACCTTGGGGATACAGGACCAATGGGCTTTGAAGTATTTGGTGTGGGACTGATATTATTATGTTGAACCTTTAGGATACAGGACCAATGGGCTTTGAACTGTTCGGCATGGGACTGATATTATTATGTTGCACCTTTGGGGACACAGGACCAATGGGCTTTGAAGTGTTCAGCATGGGACTGATATTATTATGTTGCACCTTTGGAGAATCAGACCAATGTACTGTTACACTTGATAGGTGGTGAACCGATGTGATGTGGTAGTTAGGGGATATGGGGCCGAAATGCTGTTGTACTTTTGAGGTGGAGCAGTGTCATGTTGTACCTTTGAGGTGGAACGGCGTCATCTTGTATATTTGAGATGGAGTGGTATTATGTTGTCCCTCTGAGGTGGGAGCGGTGTCATGTTGTCCCTTTGAGGTGGAGCAGTGTCATATTGTCCCTTTAAGGTGGAGCAGTGTCATGTTGCACCTTTGAGGTGTAGCAGTGTCATTTTGTACATTGTAGTTGAGCGGTGTCATGTTGTCACTTTGAGGTGCAGCAGTGTCATGTTGCCCTTCTGACTTGTAGCAATGTTATGTTGTCCCTTTGAGGTGGAGCAGTGTCATGTTGCACCTTTGAGATGTAGCAGTGTCATGTTGTACCATTGTGGTTGAGCGGTGTCATGTTGTCACTTTGAGGTGCAGCAGTGTCATGTTGCCCTTCTGACTTGTAGCGATGTTATGTTGTCCCTTTGAGGTGGAACGGTGTCATATTGTCCCTTTAAGGTGGAGCAGTGTCATGTTGCACCTTTGAGGTGTAGCAGTGTCATGTTTGTACCATTTGTGGTTGAGAGGTGTCATGTTGTCACTTTGAGGTGCAGCAGTGTCATGTTGCCCTTCTGACTTGTAGCGATGTTATGTTGTCCCTTTGAGGTGGAGCAGTGTCATGTTGTACCTTTGTGCTGGAGACTTGTCATGTTGTCCCTTTAAAGTGGAGTGGTGCCATGTTGTCCCTTTCAGGTGGAGTGGAGTGAAGTTGTCCCTTTGAGGTGAAACAGTGTCAAGTTGTCCCTTTGAGGTGGAGCAGTGTCATGTCTTCATTTGAGGTGAAGCGGTGTCATGTTCTCCCTTTGGCTGGAGTGGTGTTATGTTGTACTTTTGATGTGGAGTGGTGTCATTTTTCCCTTTGGGGTGGAGTGGTGTCATATTATCCCTTTGAGGTGGAGCGGTGTCAAGTTATCCATTTGAAGTGGAGCAGTGTCACATCTTGGTTTGAGGTGGAGCGGTGTCATATTGTCCCTTTGAGGTGGAGCGGTGTCAAGTTGTTCATTGAAGTGGAGCAGTGTCACATCTTGCGTTTGAGGTGGAGCAGTGTCATATTGTCCCTTTGGGGTGGAGTGGGTCAGGTTGTACCTTTGAGATGGAGCAGTGTCATGTTATACCTTTGGGGTTGAGCAGTGTCATGCTGTCCCTTTGAGGTGGAGCAGTGTTATGTTGCCCCTTTCTGGTGAAGCGGTGTCATGTTGTACCTTTGTGCTGGAGCAGTGTCATGTTGTCCTTTAAAGTGGAGTGGTACCATGTTGTCCTTTAGAGGTGGAGTGGAGTGAAGTTGTTCCTTTGAGGTGAAGCAGTGTCAAGTTGTCCCTTTGAGGTGCAGCAGTGTCATGTTGCACCTTTGAAGTGAAACAGGGTCAAGTTGTCCCTTTGAGATGGAGCAATGTCATATTGCACCTCTGAAGTGAAACAGGGCCAAGTTGTCCCTTTGAGGTGGAGCTGCATCAAGTTGTCCCTTTGAAGTGGAGCAGTGTCATGTCTTATGTTTGAGGTGGAGCGTGTCATGTTGTCCCTTTGAAGTGGAGCATGTCACGTTGTCCCTTTGAAGTGGAGCGGTGTCATGTTGTTCCGTTGAGGTGGAGCAATATTATGTTGTTCCTTTGAAGTGGAGCAGTGTCGTATCTTGCGTTTCAGGTGGAGCAGTGTCATGTTGTCCCTTTGGGGTGCAGCGTTGTCATGTTCTATCTTTGAAGTGGAGCGGTGTCATGTTGTCCCTTTGGAATGGAGAAGTGTCATTGTGTCCCTTTGTGATGGAATAGTGTCATGTTGTCCCTTTGGCATGGAGCGGTGTCATGTTGTACCTTTCAGGTGGAGTGGTGTCATGTTGTCCTTCTGGGTTGGAGTGGGTCATGTTGTCCCTTTGACGTTGAATGGTGTCATGTTGTCCCTTTGGAGTGGAATGGTGTCATGTTGTCGCTTTGGGGTGGAGCGGTGTCACGTTGTCCCTTCAATGTGGAGTGGTGTCATGTTGTCCCTTTGGAGTAGAACGGTGTCATGTTGTTGCTTTGGGGTGGAGCAGTGTCATGTTTTCCCTTTGATGTGGAGTGGTGTCATGTTGTCCCTTTGATGTGGAGTGGTGTCATGCTGTCCCATTGATGTGAAGTGGTGTCATGTTGTCCCTTTCAGTGGAGTGGTGTCATGTTGTGCTTTTGAGCGGAGTGGTGTTATGTTGTCCCTTTGAAATGGAGTGGTGTCATGTTGTGCCTTTGAGGTGGAGTGGTGTCATGGTGTCGCTTTGAAGTGGAGCAGTGTCATGTTGTCCCTTGGGGTGGAACAGTGTTATGGTGTCCCTTTGAGGTGGAGTGGTGTCATGCTGGCCCTATGGGGTGGAGTGATGTCATGTAGTGCCTTTGAGGTAGAGTGATGTCATGTGGTGCCTTTGAGGCAGAGTGATGTCATGTGGTGCCTTTGAGGCAGAGCAGTGTCATGGTATAGCTTTGAGGCAGAGCAGTGTCATGGTATAGCTTTAATGCAGAGCAGTGTCATGGTATACCTTTGAGGCAGAGTGATGTCATGGTAACCTTTAAACATGGTATACCTTTGAGACCTTTGACCTAGCAGAGCAGTGTCATGGTATACCTTTGAGGCAGAGCAGTGTCATGTATACCTTTGAGGCAGAGCTGTCATGGTATACCTTTGAGGCAGAGCTGTGTCATGGTATACCTTTGAGGCAGAGCAGTGTCATGGTATACCTTTGAGGCAGAGTGATGTCATGTGGTATGCCTTTGAGGCAGAGCAGTGTCATGGTATACCTTTGAGGCACAGTGAGTGTCATGGTATACCTTTGAGGCAGAGCAGTGTCATGGTGGTGCCTTTGAGGCAGAGTGATGTCATGTGGTGCCTTTGAGGCAGAGCAGTGTCAGGGTATACCTTTGAGGCAGAGCAGTGTCATGGTATACCTTTGAGGCAGAGTGATGTCATGTGGTGCCTTTGAGGCAGAGTTGTGTCATGGTATACCTCTGAGGCAGAGCAGTGTCAGGGTATACCTTTCAGGCAGAGTGATGTCACGTGGTGCCTTTGAGGGAGAGTGATGTCATGGTTTACCTTTGGGGGGGGGGGGGGGGGAGGGGGGGGGGCAGTGTCATGTTGGTCCCTCTGAGGTGGAACAGTATTGTGTTGTATTATTAAGTTGTTGTATTCAATGTCTACTTGTTCAACATACTTTAAACGTTTGTTCTTGTCAAGAAGAGTTAATCCTGTCCATCATATCCCGTGCAACGACTGCATGATAATAATTTGAAATAAATATCCACTGAAAGAGATGGAACATCCTTCAGCAAGTAACAATGAAGTCGAAGTAATGCATAGAAGAATGTATTTCTGTATGAAAAGAGGTCCTATACCAACAAAATTACACGTAAAGGACCAGATGTTTTTCCATGACATGAATCTGGCCTTGTCCCTAGAAGCTGTTCTGCATGGCATTTCCGCGCGTCCCTTTGTGAATTGTGGTTTGCCGTTTTGAAGAAGAGTTGGTGCAGGAGACACTTCATGATGGGGCTGCAATATGTAACATTTTGCCTGTGAAATAAGGTCTGAGGCTTCTAACGTCTTTCTATTTTCTCTGTTCCGTGATTCGTTGATTTTTTTTGTGTTTAAGTGGGTTTGAGTTTCAGTTATTTTTAATGCAAAATATCATTTAACTGTTAAATGCATTGAGCATAATACAAACGTGATCAAGAATATAATTCATTAATATTTTTACACAGGAAGACAAGTTATTTTTGTACATTTGTAGAACAAAAGATAACAAAGTTGCAAATGTACCTCAAAATTTTATAATCAGTTTTTCACATATGCATTACAATTTTCGAGAAAATGATTGAAAAGAAAGAAAAGTGGCATAGTATGTCCACTTCCACTCCAATTTATGTCATTGGATTTTTTTTTATTTTTAAATAAATACAGAAAAAAACATTAACATTTCTTGAAGACCGCTTGGACAGTTGATCATCTACAGTTGCATGAAAAACAAAAACACAAGCCACTAGCTTGGCAGAATAACTTTTTAACTTATATTTTTCTGGCCTACGAAAGCTAGACTCCACAAGAACAAATTAAATGAGTAAACATCACAAAAATCCAAGCTGCAGACACACACACACACACACACACACACACACACACACACACACACACACACACACACACACACACACACACACACACACACGTACACATGCGCGGGCACTCGCGTTGGCATTGTTTTTTATTCATTGTATCGGTCCTAAGCTCTATAGGTGAAGAAGCAAACTGGGCAATTGAAACCTCAAAGCACATTGGTGGCATAGATAGAATGAAATAAAAACATGATAACTGTTTGTTTGTCTGTTTGTCTTGTGCCAGGTGATAGACTCCAGAGCTGCGTTCTCACAATGCATTCATCTCAGTGCCTATTGGTTTCATGAAGAACGGACGTTGTGAATCGAATATACTGTGAGACCAGTCCACTGTAGTAGCCATGCACGGTGGTGGAGTCCACAGAATGCAGGCACGGTGAATTGCTGTGCCTGAGACTGATGATACTGTTGCATTTTGCGGTATGGTATCGATGTGCTTTGGGGTTTGGCAGTTTGCTTATGCACCTTTGTTGTTCGGGACCAATATAATGCTTCACTTTTGAGAATGGAACTAACGTGTGTAGACGCCTTTAAGGCATGGGACCAAAGCGTTGGTCAAACTCTGTGGGGGCCGACAATGTGTTGCATTTTCGGGAAATGAGACCAATATGCTGTTGCACCTTTGTTGTTCGGGACCAATATAATGCTTCACTTTTGAGAATGGAACAGACGTGTGTGACGCCTTTAGGGCACGGGACCAAAGTGTTGGTCAAACACTGTGGGGGCTGACAATGTGTTGCATTTTCGGGAAATGAGACCAATGTGCTGTTGCACTTTTAGAGTACAAGACCAATGTGTTGTTGAGTCTCTTTGATATGAGACCAATACTGTGTGTTGTGTTTTCTGGGTATTAGACCGAGATCGTATTGCATCTTTAGCATACAGAACCAATGGGCTTTGAAGTGTTCTGTATGGGACTGATATTATTATGTTGCACCTTGGGGATACAGGACCAATGGGCTTTGAAGTGTTCGGCATGGGACCGATATTATCATGTTGCACCTTTGGATAATCAGACCAATGTACTGTTACACTTGATAGGTGGTGAACCGATGTGATGTGGTAGTTAGGGGATATGGGACCGAAGTGCTGTTGTACCTTTGAGGTTGAGCAGTGCCATCGTGTGCATTTGGATGGAGTGGGTATTATGTTTGTCCTTTAAGGTGAAGCAGTGTCATGTTGTACCTTTGTGGTGGTGGAGCAGTGTCATGTTGTCCCATTGAGGTGGAGCAGTGTCATGTTGCACCTTTGTGGTGGAGCAGTGTCATGTTGTCCCATTGAGGTGGAGCAGTGTCATGTTGCACCTTGTGTGGTGGAGCAGTGTCATGTTGTCCATTGAGGTGGAGCAGTGTCATGTTGCACCTTTGTGGTGGAGCAGTGTCATGTTGTCCCATTGAGGTGGAGCAGTGTCATGTTGCCCCAATGAGGTGGAGCAGCGTCATGTTGTCCCTTTAATGTGGAGCAGTGTCATGTTGTCCCTTTGATGTTGAGTGGTGTCATGCTGTCCCTTTGAGGTAGAGCAGTGTCATGTTGTACCTTTGAGGTGGAGAGCAGTGCCATGTTGTGTCCCTTTGAGGTGGAGCGGGAGTGAAGTTATCCCATTTAGGTGAAGTGATGTCAAGTTGTCCCTTTGAAGTGGAGCAGTGTCATGTTGTACCTTTTGAAGTGAAACAGGGTCAAGTGTTCCCTTTGAGGTGGAGTGGTGTTACGTTGTCCCTTTGGGGTGGAGCAGTGTCATGTTCTCCCTTTGGGGTGGAGCAGTGTCATGTTCGCCCTTTGAGGTGGAGCGGTGTCATGTTCTACCTTTGAGGTGGAGCAGTGTCATGTTCTACCTTTGAGGTGGAGCAGTGTCATGTTCTCCCTTTGAGGTAAAGAGTGTCAAGTTCTACCTTTGATGTAAAGAGGTGTCATGTTCTACCTTTGAGGTAAAGAGGCGTCATGTTCTACCTTTGAGGTGGAGCAGTGTCATGTTCTACCTTTGAGGTAAAGAGGTGTCATGTTCTACCTTTGAGGTAAAGAGGTGTCGTGTTCTACCTTTGAGGTAAAGAGGTGTCATGTTCTACCTTTGAGGTGGAGTGGTGTCATGTTCTATCTTTGAGGTAAAGAGTTGTCATGTTGTGCCTTTGGGGTGATGAGGTGTCATGTGGTGCCTTTGAGGAAGACCAGTGTCAAGTTATAACTGAGGCAGATCAGTGTCAAGTTTATACCTTTGAGGCAGACCAGTGTAAGTTATATCTTTGAGGCAGAGAGTGGTGTCATGGTATATCCTTGATAGGAGGGGGGTCATGTTGTCCCTCCGAGATGGAGCTGTATTGTGTTGTATAATTAAGTTGTTGTATTCAATGGCTACCTGTTCAACATGCTATGAACGTTTGTTCTTGTCAAGAAGAGTTAATCCTGTCCATATCCCGTACAACGACTGGAATCACCAATTTTGAAATAAATGTCCATGGAAAAAGATGGAACAACTTTCAACAAGTAACAAAGAAGTCGAAATAATTCATAAAAGAATGAACTTCCGTATCAAAAAGGGGGCAATACCAACAAAGTACACGTAAAGGACCAGATGTTTTTTCATGACATGAATCTGGCCTTGTCCCTAGAAGCTGTTCTGCATGGAAGAGTTGGTACAGGAGACACTTCATGATGGGGCTGCAATATGTAACATTTTGTCTGTGAAATAATGTCTCAGGCTCTAACGTTTTTTATGTCCTCTGTTCCGTGATGGACTGAACTGTTGGGTTTGATGGGTTTGACAGTAGGTTGTTTTTAATGCAAAAAAAATATCATTTAACTGTTAAATGTATAGAGCAAAAATACATTACGTGATCAAGAATATAATTAATTATTTCTTGCA
>JADBJO010033596.1:0-14410 GCA_016801955.1 Conus betulinus
CTGGACGCCAGTAATATAAGAGAGCTAGCTATAGGTTAAAAAGGAGATGTGTTGTATTTATAGTCATTTGGTGTTCCCTCGCACTCACCCCCTTCGCCTAAGCGCCGTACCCACGCTGTTTGGTTGGTGTCAATGGTAAGGCCAGCTGTCTGTTTGGACAGTGACTGACACGGATCATTCCCAGCAAAGTCCAGATCAAAGCCAATGTTAAGGCAGTACAAGAACTGATTGTGTCGATCTCTGTGAGACACAATTTACAGTTTTACATAGTCACATAGTCTGATACACGGACAGAAACACACTCTCACTCACACACACACCCACACACACACACACACACACCACACACACACACACACTGTCATGAAGATGAACAACATCTAATGTTTGTTTAAAAAAAAAAAAAAAGACTCTGAAGGTGTGCTGTGAAATATTTCAGCTTTGGGGATATTACAAGGTGCTCTTTCGCCAAACGCATCTGTCGGCATTTCCTACTCTGAAACCAGAGGTACGTAGAGAGATAAGACTCGCAGTGCCAGACAACGTCTGAAGGTCACAACTACTAGAG
Source organism: Conus betulinus (assembly GCA_016801955.1). Taxonomy (NCBI): domain Eukaryota; kingdom Metazoa; phylum Mollusca; class Gastropoda; order Neogastropoda; family Conidae; genus Conus; species Conus betulinus. The sequence goes on from JADBJO010033596.1 coordinate 569, forward strand.
GTATGTCTGGGCTTCAGGGGAAGCACCAGCAGGATGCACGCGTGAAAAGCAGACACTTAGGTCATGGAGTAAGAACTACAGGTTGATACAGACTGTAACACGTGTTGTTTCTGTCCTGTGTGCGTTGAAAAGAAATCAGTGTAATATTTCTGTCCTCTGTGTTTTATCTTGATAATCTGTAGATTTTATCTTTCACTGATTTTTGTTTTTTTCAATCCAATAAGTGTTCTTTTCTTTGAGGGTCGTTTGTCTTTCGCTTTCTTTCATTTCCTATGCTGCTGTTCTCCTTTTCAATATTACTTGTTTTTTTTTTTAACTTTTTTTTTCTTTTTAACTGTAACTGTACTCGTTGCAACCTTCCATATGTTATAGGTATTATTTGTAATATGCCGGTGTAATTGATAGAAGTTGTTGTATAAAAATGAAAAGTTTGTAGTGACATTGATTTCATTGCGGTATGTCATACGTAAATCTCATTAACATCTTGCTGTGATAATGACGTAATAGATCTAAAAATGAAAAACGAACCATCATAAGAAGTGGAAAAATGATCCACAGCTTGTACAGGCAGAGTGCTCTATGGCTCAGGGGGGGAAAGCACCGAGTTTTGCTGCCAGGGGTTGTGAGTTCGAACCCTGGCTGCTAGTGTCTAACATGAAAGGAAGCGTCAGTGCTGACCACTGAGTGTGCTCCCCTTCATGATGGCCTCAGTGCAGTGGTAGTTGTGTCCCCTGCTCCCACTCTCCTGGAAGGAGACATCTCCGTCTGCCCAATGAGAAGTTGTCTTTGACCTCTAAGCCTCTGAGTTAACATTTGTTCGTAGGAAGAGGAGGTGCATTTAAAAGTGAAACGAGCTCTGTTAGACTCTACCTTAGTTTCAAAGTGAGGCGACTCCTGCCAGCATTGAAACACATTTTCTGAATTAGTTTAAGTAACTCCCCCGGTTGGTACAAAGTACAAGACAAAAAACAACGCGTTTCGACCTCTTAATCTTCTTCAGGTAGAGTAAACACCATTAAGAACAATGAAAACGAAGGCAAAGCAATCGTTTATCTTCTTGAATTCGGTGCCGGATGGGCGTTGAATCGTTCTTCCTTCCGCTACAGAGATAAACAACATCTTCCTCTTATTTCAAAAGCTTCGAGGATGTGTTTGAAAAGAACAGATGTTTCCACACTGTAGACATACTAAAAGACTCTCTTTTGGCAAAATGGCCCTTATCAGCATTTCCTGCTCTGAAGTCAGTGGTTCCTTGAGAGATGAGCCACCCAGTGCCAGACACAGTCGCTATGAGAGATGAGCCACCCAGTGCCAGACACAGTCGCTATGAGAAATGAGCCACCCAGTGCCAGACACAGTCGCTATATGAGAGATGAGCCACCCAGTGCCAGACACATCGCTATCACTAGAGGTATGTCTGGGCCCTTGGGAGTCGGTAACAGGGCGCACGCGCGAAAATCGTACACCGAGATCGGTGAATGAGGTCTAAAGCTTGAAACAGACTGTTGTGTGTGTGGTAACTTGCCCCATGGGCAAAAAGCATTTCACTGCAATTTTTCTTCATAATTTGTGTGTGTGCGTGTGTGTGTGTGTGTGTGTGTGTGTGTGTGTGTGTGTGTGTGTTGTGTGCGTGCGTGCGTGCGTGCGTGCGTGTGTGTGTGTGTGTGTGTGTGTGTGTGTGTGTTATTTATAATGGTCATCTATCGCTGATTTTTTTTTCTTAAAGGAACAAAGCCCAGTAAGTGTTCTTTCTTTTTGAAGTTGTTTATCTTTTTAACTGTTTATATTTTCTTCTTTTCTTTATTTGTGTTTGTTTCATTTGTGTATTGTTGTAATTTGTTCTGATGTTCTTTGATGTTCTTATTATCTTCTTTCTTTTAGACAGGCACATTCCTTGCATTTTTCTCACATCACAGGTGTGACTGGTGGTCTGCTACCACACTTAATGTATGATATATACAGATATATAGATAAAGAGATGTAGATAGATATAATAGATATATAAGAATATTTTGTTCTGACTTGGAAGTGATTGTAGTACGCTTATCTAAATTTCATTAACAAGTTGTCATGATAATGTCGTAGGTCGGCAATATAAATTCAACCATCATTGCAAGAAAAACAAGATGCAAAGCATATAAACGTACTCCCAGTTTACCTTGAATACGCGTGTACATACCAAATTTCATCCAAATCGGATAATATGTCAAGAATAACGGTTTTTAACGGTGAAATTTTGAAACACTACATAGAAGTGCCATTTGTGTGTGATTACCTTTCTATATACCAAATTTAATTTAAAATCTACCTATATATAAGAAACAACGGCAAAATAACGGTTTGTAACGGTTATTTAAATCGATTTTCAACATTACATCACTTACATATAGAAAGAGGCTCCGATTTGTCACAAGATCATCCAAACCATTCATAAATCGGCCAAGTACTTTTTTCGAATATTCCATAAAGAAGAAAAAGCGTTTTTAGGCCATTATAGCCGTTAGCAACAGCTATTCTGGTAAAAACAAAACATCGGGCATGATCTGTGACCCATAATGCACATACCTACACATTTTCAGAAAGATCGGCCCAGAAGTTTTGTCTGGAGCGAATGGAACACATTTTGACCACGGACAGACAGACACACAGACAGACACACGGACAGTATTTCTTCGTTCCCATTCTTTAAGAACTGGGAGTACAAAAATCACAGCCCGCATGGACAGGTGGACTCAATGATGAGGCACACAATTTCCCGGTCAGGCATGGCGGGTACAACGGGCACCCAGCAATAAGACTGAACATGTTCGGCGTCAAGTTCTGTGTTGTCACGCTGGTGATATCAATGTGGTGGTAGTTACCTCCCTCTTCCACCGCCCTTTCCTGGGATGATTGTTTCCTTCTGTCACACGGGAGTGAGAATGTCGATAGCTGCTGCTACCAATCAGAGAACGTGTTATATTTGAGGCAGGGCGACAAACAATGGATGAATATTATTGGTGAAGGGCGATAAACAATGGATGAATATTATTGGTGCAGGCGACAAACAATGGATGAATATTATTGGTGCAGGGCGACAAACAATGGCTGAATATTATTGGTGCAGGGCGACAAACAATGGATGTTATTATTGGTGCAGGGCGACAAACAATGGATGATATTACTGGTGCAGGGCGACAAACAATGGATGAATATCATTCGGGGAAAAAATCCCTTCCATCTCTCGCCCATTGTGACATCAGATGTGGTGTTCATCAAGGATGAAGGGGTTTTGAACGGCAAGAAGCTTAATTGGCAACAGACTGTTTGCACTTTTGTGTTTTCTTTGTGTGTCTATCATTAGAACACAAAAAAAGCTGAATTGGCAACAGACTGTTTACACTTTGTGTTCTTTTGTGTCTGTCTTAAGAGCAGAAAAAAACGTTGGATTAGGCAACAGACTGTTAACACTTTGTGTTTCTTTTCATGTATGGTAAACTGATAAAAGCTAAATTAGGCAACAGGCTGTTCACAATTTGTGTATCTTTTTGTGTCTGTCATTAGAACAGAAAAAAAGCTGAATTAGGCAACAGACTGTTAACATTTTGTGTTGTTTTTTTGTGTCTGCCATTCGAAATTTAAACAGCTGAATTAGGCAACACACTGTCAACATTTTGTGTTTCTTTTTGTGCCTGCCATTTGAATTGTATCTTTTATTTGAGGAAAAAAAAAAGCTGAATTGGCAACAGACTGTTTACATTTTGTGTTTTCTTTTTGTGTCTGTCATATGTAGATATCTTATTTACCGGGCTTTGTGATTCATCCAGTTCTGTTAACTTCTGTCTGATTGGGGGAGAAAAAGGCTGAGGCGTTGACCTGTTGATTTAATCTTTTGTGGGTGTGGACGTATCACCGAAACATAACTCACCACACACAGGCACGCATCTGGCAGGAGAACACAGGCCCAATGGATAGCACTCATCTAGCAAGTGAGAGAATCCAGGATCCATGGTTTGGGTCTCGGATGTACAGGATAGGTTTTGTCTGTCCACCCCAACCCCACGCCCTTTTCACAACACCTAACGGGTACCCACTCACCCACACCAATTCAGCAGTCGGTGTGGTCAGTAGAAGGCTCACGGGGTAGTACCCGGTATATAGCTGCTGGACACCCATCAAAATGATTCAGCAGCGGTGCAGCGTCTCCTCTGGTGAGTGGTCTCATGATGATCTACTATCAACAGTTCCCTGCCAAGTGCCCTCATGGTGTCTCATGACGATCTACTATCAGCAGTTCCCTGTCAACTGCCCTCATATTGTCTCTCATGATGATCTACTATCAACAGTTCCCTGCCAACTGCCTCATATTGTCTCATGACGATCTACTATCAACAGTTCCCTGTCAACTGCCTCATATTGTCTCATGATGATCTACTATCAACAGTTCCCTGCCAACTGCCTCATATTGTCTCATGACGATCTACTATCAACAGTTCCCTGCCAACTGCCCTCATGGTGTCTCATGATGATCTACTATCAACAGTTCCCTGCCAGCTGCCCTCATGGTGTCTCATGACGATCTACTATCAACAGTTTCCCTGCCAACTGCCCTCATGGTGTCTCATGACGATCTACTATCAACAGTTCCCTGCCACTGCCCTCATGGTGTCTCATGATGATCTACTATCAACAGTTCCCTGCCAGCTGCCCTCATGGTGTCTCATGACGATCTACTATCAACAGTTCCCTGCCAACTGCCTCATGGTGTCTCATGACGATCTACTATCAACAGTTCCCTGTCAACTGCCTCATTGTCTCATGACGATCTACTATCAACAGTTCCCTGTCAACTGCCTCATATTGTCTCATGACGATCTACTATCAACAGTTCCCTGTCAACTGCCTCATATTGTCTCATGACGATCTACCATCAACAGTTCCCTGTCAACTGCCTCATAGTTTGTCTCATGTCTCATGACCGAGTTCCCTGCCAACTGCCTCATATTGTCTCATGACGATCTACTATCAACAGTTCCCTGTCCACTGCCTCATATTGTCTCATGACGATCTACTATCAACAGTTCCCTGTCATGACTCATATTGTCTCATGACGACTATCAACAGTTCCCTGCCAACTGCCTCATGGTGTCTCATGACGATCTACCATCACAGTTCCCTGTCAACTGCCTCATATTGTCTCATGACGATCTACTATCAACAGTTCCCTGCCAACTGCCTCATATTGTCTCATGACGATCTACTATCAACAGTTCCCTGCCAGCTGCCCTCATGGTGTCTCATGACGATCTACTATCAACAGTTCCCTGCCAACTGCCCTCATGGTGTCTCATGACGATCTACTATGCCAACAGTTCCCTGTCAACTGCCTCACTGCCTCATATTGTCTCATGACGATCTACTATCAACAGTTCCCTGTCAACTGCCTCATATTGTCTCATGACGATCTACTATCAACAGTTCCCTGCCAGCTGCCCTCATGGTGTCTCATGACGATCTACTATCAACAGTTCCCTGCCAACTGCCCTCATGGTGTCTCATGACGATCTACTATCAACAGTTCCCTGCCAACTGCCCTCATGGTGTCTCATGACGATCTACTATCAACAGTTCCCTGCCAACTGCCCTCATGGTGTCTCATGACGATCTACTATCAACAGTTCCCTGCCAACTGCCCTCATGGTGTCTCATGACGATCTACTATCAACAGTTCCCTGCCAACTGCCCTCATGGTGTCTCATGACGATCTACTATCAACAGTTCCCTGCCAACTGCCCTCATGGTGTCTCATGACGATCTACTATCAACAGTTCCCTGCCAACTGCCCTCATGGTGTCTCATGACGATCTACTATCAACAGTTCCCTGTCAACTGCCTCATATTGTCTCATGACGATCTACTATCAACAGTTCCCTGCCAACTGCCCTCATGTTCAGGTAGGGTGTGGCCGTGTGAGGGAAAGCAGGAATGCGCAGCGTGTATGGAATATCATCAGGAACACAGACAATGAAACATGGGGGCTTGGGGAGGAGGGAGAGGAGTGACGGAGTACAGGGAAAATAAACAGTGGGATAGAGACGTCTGTTCTGTCAAAGCTAAACAGTGGGATAGAGAGGGACACGTCTGTTCTGTCAAAGCTAAACAGTGGGATAGAGAGGGACACGTCTGTTCTGTCAAAGCTAAACAGTGGGATAGAGAGGGACACGTCTGTTCTGTCAAAGCTAAACAGTGGGATAGAGAGGGACACGTCTGTTCTGTCAAAGCTAACAGTGGGATAGAGAGGAACACGTCTGTTCTGTCAAAGCTAAACAGTGGGATAGAGAGGAACACGTCTGTTCTGTCAAAGCTAAACAATGGGATAGAGAGGGACACGTCTGTTCTCTCAAAGCTAAACAATGGGATAGAGAGGGACACGTCTGTTCTGTCAAAGCTAAACAATGGGATAGAGAGAGGGACACGTCTGTTCTGTCAAAGCTAAACAGTGGGATAGAGAGGGACACGTCTGTTCTGTCAAAGCTAAACAGTGGGATAGAGGGAAGGGACACGTCTGTTCTGTCAAAGCTAAACAATGGGATAGAGAGGGACACGTCTGTTTTGTCAAAGCTAAACAATGGGATAGAGAGGGACACGTCTGTTCTGCCAAAGCTAAACAATGGGATAGATGGAAGGACACGTCTGTTCTGTCAAAGCTAAACAATGGGATCGAGGGAGAGGAGCAACAGGTCTGTTCGTTCAGAGCCTGCTATTGTTTTGTCTAAGTATGAAGTAGTTGAAAGTGTCGCAAAGAACTCCAATACAAAGCGTGTTTGGTGTGCCCCCCCTTTAAATCGCGGTGTATGGTCAGCAGCTAAAGCTCAGTGCCAGCCTTGTGTGTGTGTGTGTGTGTGTACACAATGCTTCAGGCTGGAAGAGGAGTGAAGAGAGAAAAAAAAACATGTCGCTTTGCTACTGTACCTTTTCTTGGAGAGGGTTGTGATCGCTTTGCCACAACATCTGCTCTTTACATGGCTGGCTGCCTGCCTGGCTCAGCCTCTCTCTCTCTCTCTCTCTCTCTCTCTCTCTCTCTCTCTCTCTCTCTCTCTCTCTCCTCTCTCTCTCTCTCTCTCTCTCTCTCTCTCTCTCCTCTCTCTCTCTCTCTCTCTCTCTCTCTCTCTCTCTCTCTCTCTCTCTCTCTCTCTCACACACACACACACACACACACACACCACACACACGCACACACATACACACACACACATGAGCGCACGCACACACACACACACACACACACACACACACACACACACACACACACACACACACACACACACACGCACGCACGCACGCACGCACGCACGCACGCACACATACACGCAGCGAGAGAGAAAGACAGACAGACAGACAGACAGACAGGCAGGCCACAGACGGACAGTCAGACAGAGAGAAATGCAGACAGAAAAAGCTGACAGAGAAGAAGAGAGAGAGAGAGAGAGAGAGAGAGAGAGGAGAGAGAGAGAGAGAGAGAGAACACTGAACACTGAACATGTTTAATGTCATTAGCTATACAGCCTTAGTGACATGGAGGTACATCACAAAATAATCATATCGAAAACGAAAGTAACAAACATAGATAACATCAATCAATTGAAAGCTTGAAATACAAGCAAAATAGGCCAGTATCTCGACCATCCACTTAATATTATACATAGAAGTAAATTATAGTAAATACGATAACCAAAATATTGTATTACTTCCTGTAGCATTCATTTTTCATTCGAATTGAAATTCTAGTTGATGATAACCTCTCCTCGTATTTCCGAGGCCTCTGCAATATATTTGGCAAGTGATTTCACTGAATTATCGTCATAATTCAGTTTTAAAACTCCGAACATGTCCTGATTTATGGCAACATTCTTTTGAAAAACTACACACTTATCACGTACAGCACTGTAATTTTTACAATGAAACAAAACATGCGACTCATCCTCCCTAGGGAAGCCATACAATGGACATGGTGACGCTGTAGATGACTCAGTATAGAACCATCTTTTATGAGCGTTTAGACCAAGAGTCCTTGTTCTAAGTCTGGAGAGATAAATTCTATGCCATCTGTTCGTTACCAGAGAGAGAGAGAGAGAGGGGGGGGGGGGGGAGTTGCAGAACATCAAAAGAAGACGTCGAATTGAAGATGACTCGATTTTGCCATGGTGTTTCCAAGGAATCGTTGACGGTCACAGTGGAAACTTGATGTCTGTGCTCTCTGCTTTTATCCATGTCTGCCATCCAATTATCACAGTCCATCAAAGTGGCGTCCCCTTTGGCTCCAAAAATAGCATCACGTAAATACCGATGGTTCTTCCGCCCAGTGGCGTTGAAATGAAGTGAACCGCGTAGCCCGATGTCTCTCTCTCTCTCTCTCTCTCTCTCTCTCTCTCTCTCTCTCTCTCTCTTCTCTTTTGTCCTCTATCAGCGAAATTGACAATGTGAATGAAGACTGATTTTTAAGCTGGACAGCCATATTCTTCTGTACAAGATGTTTCGCCCTTGAATGTGAAACTACTCCGCAGGCATATTTGGCACTTCACGCACTAATTGGAAGTACTTTTAATTATTGTGGTTTTGTTCTTCGTTTTATTACTGTCATTGTTGTTGCCGTTATGAGGATGATGATGATGATGATTGTTGTTGCTGTGATTATTATTATTATTGTTATTATTAAGATCATTATCTTATCATATTATTATTATTATTATTGTTGTTGTGTTTCTTGTTGTTGTTGTAGTTCTGGTTGTTCTTGTTGTTTGTTATTATTATTATTATTATCATCATCATCATCATCATCATCATCATTAATGTTATTATTATTGTTGTTGTTATGGTTGTTGTTCTTGTTGTTATTATTATCATCATCATCATTATTATCATTATTGTGATGATGATGATGGTGATGATTGTTGTTGTGTTGTGTTGTTGTTGTTCCATGCTGTGTCTGTGGACGACCTTATGCTTCAGGAATTGGTCTTCATTCCCACATGAGGACCCACATCCGCAGATGACCTGCCTCACTACTCATGCGTCGGACATGACGGGAGAATCCATCGTTAATATTATCATTATTATTATTATTATTATTATTATTATCATCATCATCATCATCATCATCATCATTCATCATCATCATCATCATTCTTTATCATTATTATCATGATCATTGTTATTATTATTATCATTATTTCATCATCATCATCATCATCATCATCATCATCATCATCATCATCATCATCATCACCATCATCATCTTCATCATTATTATTAATATTATTATTATTATTATTATTATTGGTGGTGGTAGTAGTGATGATCCTGGTGGGCGGTGGCGATGGTGGTCGCGGTATTGTTGTTGTTGTTGTTGTTGTTATTGTCAAATACTATAGCGCATTCGGTCTTATCAATAGTCTCCCCCTTTCAGAGAAGTGGGACTGGGGGATGGGGTGTGGGGTGGCTGGTGTGGGTGGGGGTGGGGGCGGTGTTTACGGGTAAACAGCCGCGGTCCAATGAAATCCATCAGCTGAACTTTAAGGCGAGCATGTTTTACGGTCCTGTATCTCTCTCTTTGGAGAGCGCATCGCCCACAGATAACCCACGATCAGGAGTCTGGACATACATTACCCCGTGAAGGCATCGTGCTCTGCGTGTGTGTGTGTGTTGTGTGTGTGTGTGTGTGTGTGTGTGTGTGTGTGTGTGTGTGTGTGTGTGTGTGTGTGTGTACGTTTCTGTGTTTGTATGTGTGAGGGAAGGGAGGGAGAGGAAGGGGTAGAGAGAGAGAGAGGATAGACAGACTAGCAGACAGACAGACAGGCGGACAGAAAGGAAGGCAGACAGACAGACAGACAGGCGGACAGAAAGGAAGGCAGACAGACAGACAGACAGGCGGACAGAAAGGAAGGCAGACAGACAGACAGACAGGCGGACAGAAAGGAAGGCAGACAGACAGACAGACAGGCGGACAGAAAAGGAAGGCAGACAGACAGACAGACAGGCGGACAGAAAAAGGAAGGCAGGCAGACAGACAGGCGGACAGAAAGGAAGGCAGACAGACAGACATAGACAGGCGGACAGAAAGGAAGGCAGACAGACAGACAGACAGGCGGCGACAGAAAGGAAGGCAGGCAGACAGGACAGGCGGACAGAAAGGAAGGCAGACAGACAGACAGACAGGCGGACAGAAAGGAAGGCAGACAGACAGACAGACAGGCGGACAGAAAGGAAGGCAGGCAGGAAGGCAGGCAGACAGACAGACAGACAGACAGGCGGACAGAAAGGAAGGCAGACAGAAGGCAGGCAGACAGACAGACAGGTGGACAGAGGGAGACAGAAAGGCAGAAGCAGACACACGGTCACAGAGAAAGGTCCATTTCCCCCTCTGTGGACCACAACACGTGTGTATCCCACTGATTGTCTCCACACACACACACACACACACACACACACACACACACACACACACACCACACACACACATGCCCGCACGCATGCACGCACGCACACACACACACACACACACACCTGTACACATGCGCGCGCATGCACTGACGTACACACATGCACATACACACGCGCCTTTGTACGCACATATGCGTGCGCTCTCAGAGAGAGAGGAGCAATGTGAATTGTAAGTTATTTTCAAAAGGACTTATGGCTAGGAACTTATCTGACAAGATGATTGCAAAGCATGGGTTTTTAATAAGCATAGGGGAATGTCATACAAAAACTCTTAACAGCACTGTTACAAATAACTAAGATTAGGTTAGAAGGTCTAGCTAGTTCATGTAGACCTCTCGTTTTCATTTAACCTGCTGTAATCTTGCTATTCTGGATTTCCAAGCCAAGAACAAGAACTTACCCAGGTTGACCATAATTGTTTCATTGTTTGTTTTCAGCATATTATTCATCTGCTCTTCGATGTCATTTGACTGCATGTTTCAGCACCAGTAACGTTCCCTAATATCGTTATAGACTGGGCATTCAGCTACCACATGGATTTCATTTTCTGTTTTGTCCTGGCAAAAAGGGCACTGTCTACTATGTTCATGATGAGCAAATTTATACTTATGTGCATAGAAGGGTGATACGCCCATCCTGAACCTGGCTAAAGCACATCTGTACACTGATACCCTTATGATGTCTATGTAGGGCTCCCGGCTAATGCAGCTTTTAAAGCTGTGGTAGACACTGAAATTGTCACTTTCTTGGAGGTGGTTTAGCCACCGCAGCCCAAAATTTGATTTTAGGCGTTCTTTAAGTTCGCGTAGAAAGTTCTTCTCATCAGTCACGCCCCCGAAACAACCATACCAAGCCAAAGCCACATTCGCACAACAGCGTTTCACACATGGGTTACCCAGTTCTCACAACCTCTTTCATGCATTGCCAGCAATGATAAATAGGCCATTTTAGAGTATCGTGTGTCATTCTGCTTCAAAACACGTAGCCAATACTGCACGCATCGTGCTGTGGATTCAATAAAGAGAGGATAACGGCCTAGATCACCATATATCATATCATTTGGGGTCCTGGGAGGCACATTAATGAAGAGTTTGCATGCGTACAAATGTACCTTTTCATTTGGGGATTCGCCTTGAAGCCCCACAGCTCTGATGCGTACAGCAAGGACGGAACAATTTGAGAATCAAACAATTTAAAAAACACATTGCTTGAGTAGCAGCCATACCTTTTTAAGGCTTTAACGATCTGTATGATTCCTCTCTTTGCACGAGACACAAAATCTTCAGTAGCTATATTAAAACTTAGCTTTGTTGAAAATTTAGACCCAGATACCTATACTTCCCCACCACTTCAATGTAGTCTCCACCTAAGTGCCACACCTCTCTTGCTCCCAAATGTCCCTCCCTTGCGGAAAACAACAATTTTGGTTTTGTTTACATTTACTTTAAGGCCAAGTCTTTGACTAGATTGGTGCAATATATTGAGCTGATTTTGTAGGCCTGCTACTGTAGATGACATAAGGGCCTAAATCATCAGCGAAAAGCAGGAGGTATAGTTCCACATGGTTTGGCAAAAGTTGTATCCCATGCCTGCCCGCCTCTGATTATGTCATTTGCAAGTTCATTAATGAAATAACTGAAGAGGATAGGGGCTGCACAAACATCCTTGTTTCAACCCCTGAAGGCATTCAAAATAGTCAGTGAGCTGGCCACCGGCACAGCGTACACAAGATTTTATGCTAGCATACATTCCGCGAAGAATATTTAGCATCCTGCCCTGTACACCAGTCTTAGAGAGCACCCTCCAGAGCATTGAATGAGATATAGTATCAAAAGCTTTATAAAAGTCAACAAAAGCAATATATAGTTTGGCGTATTTTGCAAACTGCTTCTCTATGATGGCGTACAAGGCAAAGATATGGTCCACTGTAGAGTGTCCACGCCTGAAGCCTGCTTGAGCATCAGTTATGGCAGAATGTGCCTCTGCCCATTTCATCAGCCTAGCATTCAGAAACCCCTGTGAAAACTTTGCTGACACAGCTGAGCAAAACTGATTCCCCTATAGTTGTCAGGACTGTCTGGGTCCCCTTTTTAATACAGTGGTACTATAATTGACTTGGTCCATTCTTTAGGGAAGATACCAGTGATGAAAATACGTTAAAAAGTTTCAACAAAAGGGGATCACCTGAGACCCGGCTTTCTGTAGAAATTCATTTATAACCATATCAGGCCCTGCAGACTTTCCACATTTGAGCTTACATAATGCTTGACTCACTTCCTGTTCAGTTATCATGGGTCCAAAATTTCGTCGAAGTGCTCATAGTCAATAGCCACTTCTTGTAGCTTCGTCCTCATAATATCTACACCTAGATTTAACAGTCTGGAGAAATGATCAAACCAATTTGTGTAAAGACACCTTACCGTATACTGGCCGAGTTCTTCTGCACTTTTTTAACTTCTTTTCCAAAAAGTCAAGGGATCGTCCCGCTGACTGCTCGAAGTCTGCGTACCCTCTCTGCTCTGAAGCACATTCTTTCACTTTGATCAAAGTTTTATACTGTTTTCTTGAGCTGTATGAGTAACTTTGTGAGAGAGAGAAGAGAGAGAGAGAGAGAGAGAGAAGAGGAGAGAGAGAGAGGAGAGGAGAGAGAGAGAGAGAGAGAGAGAGAGGGGATAGAGAGAGTTTTTATTTTTTTTATTTTTCCCCTTTCTTCCTTCTTTTCCAACCTTTGGTCCGACAATGACAACCACCACCTACCAGTGTTGCTCTTGGATAAATGAATAAAAAACATACAAACAAACAAATGGATAAACGATAAACGAATAAAACAATACTGAAAATATATCAAGAATAAAGAAGTAAATACGCCATTTAAAGACGACGGTTACACGCCCTTTTACTCTCTGTCCACACTGTGAAATGTGTGTTCTAAACACACAGCAAACCAGCACACAAACCAAAAGCAATCAATCCATCAGGCGATTCATTTAAAAAGCAAAAAAAAAAAAAGCTATTTGAGAAAAGAAGTGTGTACATATTCCCAGAATGTGGAAGGGAGCGGCCACAGCCAGGCATTCAGACACCCGACGCCTCGCTATCACATCCTCTGACTTCCGCTATCAGCACCACGTCCACCTGTGCGGGGCTTCCAATCTTCGTCCATCTGGCATCGTAGACACTGTGTCTGACCCCCCCGACATCACAGCTCTTCCCCCCAATACAAGTCAAAGCCGCTGCTGGAGTTATCTGTCTTGGTTCTGGTTATGATGGATGATCTCCCGTTGTCGCTTCTTGTTGGATCGCGTCGGTCACGAGACTTCTGGAGGTGTTAATGGGACACAGGGGGGGTCCTCTCTGCTCTCT
>JADBJO010033597.1:0-10000 GCA_016801955.1 Conus betulinus
CCCTCTCCTGGCCAGTTAATCTGGCTCCAGCCTGATACAGGCCTCCCTAGAGAGTTAAATTGGCCCTGAACACCAAAACAGCTCTCCCCCCACCCCTTCCCCCTCCTGGACAGTTAAACTGGACCTGTCCCAGAACAGCCCCCCCCTCCAGGGGAGTTAATCTGGCACCGTCATGGAACAGCCCCCCTGGAGAGTTAAACTAGACAAGGCCCAGAACAGCCCCCCATCTTTGGGAGTTTTAATCTGGTACCGGACGAGAACAGTCCCATTGGAGCGTTAAATTGAACATAATCTGGAACACACACTCCCCGACCCCCATCCCCACCCCCCATCCTGGAGAGTAAATCTGGCACCAGCCCAGAACAGCCCCGTTGGTGAGTTTAATTCTATCCGGCCCAGAACAGCCCCCCTACTGGGGAGTATATCTGGCACCGGCCCAGATAGCCTCCTGGACAGTAAACTGGACCTGGCCCAGAACACCCCCCCTCCTGGGGAGTTAATATTGCAACAGCCTAGATTAGCACCCTGGAGAGTTAAACTGGATCTGGCTCCCCTACCCCCACTTCTCTTGAAGAGCTAATCTGGCTCTGGCCCAAAACAGCCCCCCCCCCCCCCCCCCCCCCGAGTTAAACTGCACCTGCACCAAAACAGACCCCCTAGAGAGTTTAAACTGTTCCTGGCCCAAAAATAGCCCCCCACCCGGGGAGTTAACCTGATTTTAGTCCAGAACAGGACCCCTCGAGAGTTAATCTGGACCTGGCCCAGAACAGCCCCCAACCTGGGAAATTAATCTGGCACCAGCCCAGAACAGCCCCCTAGAGAGGTAAACTGTACCTGCCCCAAAACACCCCCCACCTGGGGAGTTAATCTGGCACCAGCTCAGAACAGCCCTCCTGGATGTTAACTTGACCCGGTCCAGAAAAGTTTTCCTCCTGGGAAGTTAATCTAGCATTGGCCCAGAACAGCTCTGCTCTGAGTTTGCCGAAATGTAAGCACCTCCTCCCCACCCCCTTCCTTTGAAAATCCGTATTACAGCCTTTGACTCTCGTTGAAAGCTTAACAGAGAGGTAGGAGTAATGGCGGCAGTTTGCGCCACCCGAAGCAGATGACATCAGTCAGGAAGCCCCCAGACTGGCGTACAAACACCATTAGTTCCACCAGCGTGTGTAACATTCTGTCCGCTATGATGACGGGTGACGCGCTACCCTCAAGCGCGGCAGTTTCTCTGCGTGAAGCAATGTTTGTGAGTGACTTGACGCACGGGTCAGTGCGCCCACTGTCGGGTCTGCAGAGCTAGGTGGCAGAGGGTATCGCGCCAGGGGGAGGGTTAGTGCGCTATGGCATGTCGGCTATCCGCGCTAGGCGCACTAAGTTCTCTATTTTTATACAGGAGCTATCAAGTTCACTGTCATCAAGTGGCAAGGGGTTCCTATTTCCTGTCAAGCTGTCTTTTTTTTTTCTCTCTCCAGGGTTTTCCTAATTCCGCCTCTCCTACATTTCAGCCTGCTTTTTTTTTTTTTTCTTTTAATCTCCAAATTGTCTTCCCAGCTCCATGAAGACTGAGAACGTTTGTCCTATGGCCTGGAGTGATAAAAAGGAAAAAAAAAACTATAAAACGCAAAAATCCAGCCCACGTCTAGGTAGGTAGGTTGTGTTTTGACTTGTATGTTTGGACTGGGGGTGCCCACATGAGTTCATGGCCTGTGTACGAAGAAGAAAAGTACTCAAAGTAAAGGAGTAAAAGCTAAATCAAAACAGACAGACACACAGAAATTGCTATTACATCTTTCTTCCACAAAATCCTAGATCAGATAATTTTTTTTTATCTTTTTCAGGAACTGAAAAGTCGATAATCAAATATTTACGAATGAGAATGTAATCATCAATCAACAAATCAATTCATTTGAGCATTAGTCAGTCGTCAAATGTATTGATCTTGTTTGTATCTAGGATGAAGTGGATTTTTAAACGGGAAGAAAATATGTTAGTGGTATAAGCTTTTGTTTTTCCACATCTGTCAATCAATCAGTTAATCAATCGATAAATCAGTCAATCAATCTATCTATTTATGTATCTATCTATCTATCTGTCTATATATCTATCTATCCATCCATCTATCTATCCATCTATCTACCTATTTATCCATCCATCTATCTATCTATCTATTTCTATCTATCTATCTATCTATCTATCTATCTATCTATCTATCTATCTATCCATAACATCTGTCTATCTACCTATACATCTATCTACCTATCTTATTACAGTAATGTGTATTACTGTCTATCCATCCATCTATCTATCCATCTTTATATGTATTATCTGTCCCTCCATCTATCTATCCATCCGTCTATCTGTCCATCTTATCTATCCATCCATCCATCCATCTATCTCTCTACCTATCCCTCCATCTATCAGTCTCTCTATTTATATCTATATGTCCATCCATCTATCTATCTATCTATCTATCTATCTATCTTTTGTTTGTTTACACTAATGTGTATTGCTGTGTGTGACTCGCCATTTACGTTCTTGAAAGCGGCATAATCTTTTTTCCCCTTTCTTTTCTTTTTTTTTTTCTTTCCTTTCTTTCTTTTCTATTTTTTTTTCCCTATATTTCTTTCTTTCTTTCTTTTTTTCTTTCTTTTTCTTTCTTTTTTTTTTCTTTCTTTCTTTCTTTCTTTCTTTCTTTCTGTCTTTCTTTTTTTTTTTTTTTCTATACAGAAACTTGTTCAACAATGTGTGGGGAATTGACTTTGACGAGGTTACAGACCCTGTATGGCGTCTCGTGGTCGGCCGGGCTACAAACAAATTGAACAGAATTAAACGGGATTCACCAAATTCTGTGGACTTCTTCGCGATGAGCATTTATCATGGACTCTACCTACTTTCCTGCTGTAAGAAATATAGTGAAGACGAAAATGCACATCAGCGAAATTGATCAGCTATTTTATATTATAACATATCATAGGTTTGATTGATGCGGAAAATTCGACAGCTGACTGTTAAATATAGATGGGGAAAAATCTTGAAACTGTTGAAGAAAGGTGGGGAGGGAGGGGAGAAGGAAAACAAATGAATAGACCGTAAATGATCGATGGAAAAATAAATTAACACGCTTCATGCCAGGCTATTTTTTCCGCGTACGACACTCCCTGTAGAGACAGGCAAGGGTTAACCCCATCTACCCAACAAAGGGAGTGGAGTTTTGTGTGTATGACCGTTTTTTTATCCTGCCATTAAGGCAGCCATACTCCATCTTCAGGGAAGGTGCATGCAATATGTAACGTGTCATACATACCAACGACTAAACTGGCCTTCTCTTCCGAAAGTTGGTGATGGGATTTGACGTGTGTGCAAGATATTATGTGTGCGTTCACACACGGAACCTCGGTTTACAGTCTCATTCGAAGACTGTGTGGAAAATGGAGTCCGCACCAATGTTAACTCAGAGGGAAAAATCCCCCTGTACCGAAACGGCCCGGCCGAGATTCGAACCCACACCCCCAGGATTACGAGTCCGGCGCACTACCACTAGGCTATTCCGGCCCAGGGCTAGGCTTGGTTATCCGAACCCGTACGCCGACAATGACACTTCGCCCCCCCCCCCCCCCCCCCCCCCCACTCCTCCTTTCCCATCATTATTCCCCCTGCCTTTTCCCATTTCCTTCCTCGTGCCTTTGTTAACTCCTTGTTACCTCCACCGTCACCCACCTACCACCCCTCCTTCACCACTCTCCATCTTTCTCTCCTCCCTCTCTCTCGCTCTCTCTCTCTCTCTCTCCCCACCCACTACCACCCCCTCCTTCACCACTCTCCATCTTCTCTTATCCTCTTTCTCTCTCTCTCTCTCTCTCTCTCTCTCTCTCTCTCTCTCTCACCCACTACCACCCCCTCCTTCACCACTGTCCATCTTCTCTTCCTCCTCCCCCCCTCTCTCTCTCTCTCTCTCGTTCTCATCCACTCCTCACCCCTCCTACACCCTCTCTCCTAAGTCAACGTTCTTGTGGAGTATTGTGACAATGACACCGAGAAGAGAGAGAGAGGGGGGGGGGAGAGAGAGAGAGAGGGCCGATGTCGTCACAAGCCTCAGGAGGATTAGGCCCCCGTTCGACAAGCAGCTCACGCGGATCGGGGGTAGCAGACACGGGTGACACACTCCGGCGATAAGACGTACGGACCACCGGACGGGTGCAGGGTAATGTGACGGCGGCGCGCAGGGGGAGAGAGCAGTGCGTGGTGGTGGTGGTGGTGTGGTGAAGGGGTGGTAGGGTGAGGGGATGGGGGGGGGGTGGTGGCAGTTTTACTGCTCGTGTCATCAGCTCCTCTGTCCGTCTCCTTGGGATGCGCGAGCACACAGCAGGCGCCGACGCACCTCAGGCGGGGTCGCCTGATAGCATGTGTGTGTCAACAACTCGTCGAGTTTCGGGGTACGTGTGTGTCTTTACCGACACGTTCCCACGCTGTGCTTCTCTGTCTCCCCCCACCCCCACCCCCCCTCACCCTCCCTCCCCCTTCTCTCTCCCGCTTTATCCCCGCTTATTCCTGTTCTTTCTCCCCCCCCCCCCCCACCCCCATTCACCCTCCCTCCTCCCCTTTTCTCCCCCACCTGCCCTTTCTCTCTCTCCCTCTTTAGTCCTGCCCTTTCTCTCCCCCTTCCTCCTCCTCCTCCTGCTCCTTACCTTCAGTTTCTTTGTGTTTTTCTCTCTCTGTGTACTCTTTTTTAAAAAAAAAGTCTAATTCTTGTTATTGAGGGCCGAATGAAAACACACACACACACACACACACACACACACACACGCACGCACACACACACACACACACGCACGCACACACACACACACACACACACACACACACACACACACACACACACACACACACGTGCGCGCGCACACACACACACACACACACACACACACAGGTGCCCCACAATACCTCTGGTTCTCATATGGCAATAAATTTGTTCTTGTTCAGGTTCACACGAATACAAAAGTATATCCAGACATGTCTCCTAAACATTATTAGTAACAAAGTGAATCAAATGACTCTTAAAAACTGATGAATCGATCAGTCTCTTTCTTCAGTTGGCACACGTTCTTCGGTCTTACTTTTAAGTCGTTGCAATTTGACAGTCAAACCTGTGGCGCCCATGTGTCTGCCCATCATCACAGCGGATCGTTAACGCCTTATTGAGGCGAGGGCTACCCCGACTCGGTGTCTTTCACCTCTGGCTGCTCTTTTCTTTTCTATTATAGCGAGTGAGAGAGGGACAGTGAATGGAGAGGGGATGGAGAGTGGGGTAGAGGGAGAGGGGACGGGAAGAAGGTGGAGGGAAGAGGGGCAGGGTGGAATAACCGATGTTCACACGCTGAGGGGACTCGGAGCTGTCTGTCTCGGCTGTGAGTAGACCGATTCACTGTGAGTGTGCCTTTAGGTGAGTCAACATCAGTCGCGTGGGAGAGAGCTGCCTGTACTGAGAGGGCCGCCCGTGGAGAGAGTGCTTCATTTGCAGCAGGCCCCCAGAGGCAGTTAGTCTTACAGGAGCAATTAGTCACCGTGGGTTGCTGGCGACACCATTCGATTGCTTTCTTTCCCCGTGTGTAACGTGGTGAACTGCCCCCCCCCCCCCCCCCCCCCCTTCCCAGTTTGACTCCCGGGAGTCAGGCTGCTACTGTCCCAGATTAAGTCCCGGGAGTTAATCTGGCTTTGCGTCAAATCAGCCCCCCAACAGGACCTAGAACAGCCACCGGGGAGTTAATCTGGCATTGGCCCAAAAACCCCCCCCCCCCCCCCCCCCCTTGGGGAGTTAAACTGGACCTGGCCCAGAACAGCCCCCTAAGATATCTGGGGAGTTAATCTGGAACAGCCACCCACTGGAGAGTTAAATTAAACCTGGTCCAGAACAGCCCCCTCCTCCTCCTGGGGAGTTAATCTGGCACCGGCCCAGAACAGCCCTCCTAGAGAATTAAACTGGACCTGGCCCCTCGCCCCATCTCCTGGGGAGTTAATCTGGCTTGAGCCTGGTACAGAACTCCCTGGAGAGTTAAACTGGCCCTGGCACAAAACAGCTCCCAAACTCACCTCCCTCCTCCTTGGGAGTTATCTCGCACAGCCCAGAATAGCCCCTCTGGAGAGTTAAACGGGACCTGTCCCAGAACAGCCCACCCTGGAGAGTTGATCTGGCAATAGCCCATAACAAACTAGACCTGCCCAAAATTACACACACACATCCCATCCCCCCACACTTCATAGAGAAATAATCTGTCACTGGCCTAAAACTGTCCCCACCTCACACCACCTCGGGAGTTAAACAGGACCTGTCCCAGAACAGCACTACTGCCCGTTTCGGGGAATTATTCTGGGACTGGTCCAGAACAGCCCCCGTTTGGGCCAGGTCCAGTTTAACTCTACACAAATCCTTCACTATCTTAAACAAAATGAGTTAGCTCAAAACTATCTAAAAATAAAACCCCAAATCGGACTATGTATTAAGTATTCAGCAATTTCGATCAGCAGAGAATGATTCGAAAGTAGATCTTGCAAGTTTTTTTCAGAAAAAGTATTGGATCGTAATGATGTTTGTAAGAAAGTAGTAGTCAACTTGTGACAATTGAACAAAATGTGGTTCAGTGTTATCTCTCTTTACCACAAATACAGTTAGTATTTTTACTAAACTTTGTTTTCAAAGCATTTAGCTTTAATCGAATTATAAGGGAAGATATTTGTCTGGAATAATAAACTGGAAGATCAAGCATTTTTCTTGATACAAGGTCTATTGGAAAAGCTTCCCATTGGTTGGATGAAATATCGGTAGACGTATCAACATTTGTTTGGGCTCTCTTCCGTGCAGTCGATTCAAGGGCACGATAACATTCTACTACTGACGGTTTTATTTTCAACTCAAAAAATGACCCTGCTTTTTAAGTACCTTTTTTCGCAGCCCTATTAGCCAATTCACTTCCAAGTACACCAGTATGCGAAGGAATCCCAGCAAAATTCTGTAATAATGCCTTTAGACACCAGACAGTAAAAAAGATATTTAATTTCAACACAAGGTCAGGTCGTGTCGATATATTAGAGGAGTCAAGGGCAAGTAGGACTGATTTTGAATCTACAAAGAAAACTATCTGAGCGATGTTGATGGGAAGATCTGTTAGAAGTTCCATTGCTATCATTATAGCTACTAATTCGGCTGTGAATATAGATAAATTGCTACCCAGAAAAGAACGATCTTTGAGATTTAAGGGAAGGAATAACAAATGCTGCACCAACATTTCCATGATCTAAAACGGAACCATCAGTAAACACCCTGAAAATGATTTTGATATATTTCGTATACACGTGATTTTGCTAAAGTTTGTGAAGATGTTAATATTTACCCCTTTTTTTATATCAGAATAACCAGTATCAAGAATAGGTTTTGGTATCTCCCATGATGGAATAGAGGAAGAAGATTGTTTTTTTTTAGCCACTTCTTCAATATCTATTTTTGAACATTTAATCAAATCAGAAGTATATGTAGCTATTGTTTTCTTGCGATTTAATCGTAATTGCTCTTTTTGGAAAAATCAGTGTCCGATCTAATTTTTAAATCTTCTTGAATGTAATTATCACTAGCACTCGATTTTATGACAAATTTTGATTCAGCTAGTTCACGATAATCATCAAGGGGCAAAATTCCAGCTTCTCTATATGTCTTTGCGTTTGAGGCATGAATAGCGATACCGAGAGCAAATTTAATGGCTTTGCAATCCAAACTTTGTAATTTTTTTAGAAGAAATTTTGGAGCGCTAAAGTACACTTCTTGACCATATGCAAGTTTTGATCTAACAAGAGCAGTAGAAAGATGAAGTAGAGTTTTTTGAATCCATTCCCCCCAGGATAGTCTGCTTATGGTCTTTAGTAAATTCAGACTTTTCCTAGCCTTTGTTAATATATATTCAAAATTAATATTCCAAAATATTTTTGGAGTAAAGAAAAGTCCTAAAAATTCAATATTTTGTTTATATTCTAAAGGTTCCCCTAGAGGTTTTTTAGACTGGTAAATTTTCTGGATTGCTTCCTGCATTAAACAACATCATACTTGTTTTTTCAGTGGACAGGACAGACCATTTTCTCTCATATAGTTCCCTATGCTATCTAAATCTCTTTGATATAGTCTTCTTACATAATTCTGTGCTCTTTTGTGGGGTTGATTTTTTGAGAGTTACTTCATCCACATTCAGATATCATCTGCGTATTGCACTAGAACGACATTTTTGGAGACTGCTTTTGGGAGATCGTGAATAAGGATGTTAAAAGGAATGGGTGCTAATATTGAACCTTGCGGAATTCCCATGTCTAGATTTCTGAGTGTTGAGTGTCTTCTTCTTTTTCTGGCTAACATACTTCTATTACTTGAAAATTATTTAATATAATTGTACATGTTTCCAGATATTTCAATCAGTTTAAGTTTGTATAACAAGCGCCTGTGCCAGACTTGGTCATAGGCTTTTTTAACATCAAAGAAGGTAGCGAGTATACTTTTCCTACGAGCAAACTGACGGTTTATTTGAGTAGATGCCCTGCACGTGCCTGTACCCATTGTCAATACAGCGCAGGCCATCAAGGGTGGTACAGGACTGCTCAAAGGGCAGGTGAGGGCAGTGCTTCTCTGGGTCCTCCCCAGCACCTTCGGGTGTTTCTTTTTCTTGAGTAGATAATTTAACCAAGTGTTCAACTGTAGATCTTCCTTTCATAAATCCAGCTTGATTAATTGGTATTACATTGTTCTTTTCACAAAAGTGCATGAGCCTATTTAAAACATTTTTTTTCTACAAGTTACCCACAATTGGAAGTGGGAGCTAAAGCGCGGTAGCTGTTTTTGTCATCATTCATAGGTTTTCCAGGTTTTGCAATGGGAACGACTATTGAATCTTTCCATATTTGAGGAACAACGCCATTTTCCCAGCAATTCTGAACTATATGATGGAGGAAAACAATGCAGTTAGGGTGTATGTGCGTGGTGTGTGTCCATGTGCAGAAGTGCATATGCATGTGCATGTGCATGGGCACAGTTGGTGTATGTGTGTGTGTGCGCACGCGCGCGTGTGTGTGTGTGTGCGTGTGTGTTTGTGTGTGTGTGCATGCGAAAGACAGAGAGAGAGCGAGAGAGACAGAGAAAGAGGAAGAGAGGAAGACTTTGGTTTTATTTGTCTGTGAGTACATTATGTGCGTGCACGCGTACGTGTGAGTAGGGAGAAGGGGAAATATGGGTCTTTTTCTTTTTTATTTCACTGTACATAGACTGATACTTGTTTTGGTTAATGTACAACTGGTATGTAGTGTATCAGTTGCTGCAACGAATTCTGGCCAGTAATGTAAGGAGAAACCATGGACAAGAATTAGAATGGCGAATTTTAAAATTAAGACTTTTTTCTCCAATACAGTAGCAACTGTAATTCTGTTAGAAATAGTAATAACATCTGTAATATTGTTAAAATTGAAAATTGATATGTTATGGTTGAGTCTCGTAGATACATCAATACATCTAAGCCACAACCATATACATCTAAGCCACAACCATATATTTATGCAGGGCCGGATCGGGGGGGGAGGGTGCTTTGGTACTACAGCACCCCCCAACCCCCTGACCCCCCCCCCCCCTGACCCCCCCCCCCCCCCCCCCCCCCCCCCCCCCCCCCCCCCCCCCGGCTCAAAAAACAGCTTTCAAAATGTCAAAAACCGATTTTCGGCCGGGGGACTTTGCCCCCCTGGTCCCCCCACCGGAGCCTAGGCGGCCCCTGGACCCCAGCCTAAAACATTTACCAGCACCCCACCTTAAAAGCTCTGTGATCCAGCCCTGTTATGAATGAGGCATTTTGAAAGTATGTCAATTTAAGTTTTCTTGTTCGCATACAAAAATCTCCCTTTGCTTAAATACTTCCCAGTTTTTCTGTAAATCACGCACACAGTAGTAATCCTAAAGAAGACTATATCACAAATTTGTGTGTGCGTG
>JADBJO010033598.1:0-14409 GCA_016801955.1 Conus betulinus
TTTTAACCTTTGAGAAGTTTGCGATTTTAACTCAACATTTGGTGCTTGCCACGTTTAGGCATGAAACACCACGTCATTTAACCTTAAAAGTAATTGTCACTGTTTAGTTAAATGACGCACTCACGCACACACACACACAGACACACCACCACACACACACACACACTCACACAAACACACACACACCCCACACACACCACACACACACACACACCCGCAGTACATTCAAAATGGAATACTCAATGGATTGATGTAGCATATCATCTAAGCTACAGAGTTGGTGTTTTTCCTAGCACTCTACTGTGCAAGGAGTTGTTATGTAGGCACATGATAATTACACGCGACGATATAACTGGGACCAATAGACGTACGACGAACATCTTGTAAGTGGTGTTATCGAGCCAGCTACACTATACCCTTTTCGAAATCGCCCTAGACATTTTTGTGCATTCTGCGCCGTTGTCCACTTTCTGGTAAACAACAAGACTTCCACACTAACTTACATTTCTTGACACCTCTCCACTTTGATTTAACAACTGTCAAAAAAAAAAAAAAAAAAAAAAAAAAAGGAAAGAAAAAGGATGGACATTTTTGCGGCTGCTTTAGGGAAAAGATCTGTCTGAGTCCTGCAGAGCTGGGTTGGGGGGTCATGAATTGGACATGGGCTTTTTCTTTTCTATAATGGAATGGTGTCTCACAATTCAATGACGAAAGGTGATAGAATTTTAAAAGAGTTGTAAAGAAAAATATGTCACAAAATCCTATCAATGTATTATTATTTAAAGTGGGGATTGCATATAATAATAGATGTTCATATTGTATAAATAAAAGTCGATTTCAGTACGTATGTGTGTGTGTGTGTGTGTGTTTGTGTGTGTGTGTGTGTGTGTGTGTGTGTGTGGTGCGCGCGCGCGCACGCGCTCGTGCCGTGCGTGCGTGCGTGCGTGCGTGGCGTGCGTGCGTGCGTGCGCGCGCGCGCGCGCGCGCGTGTTGTGTGTGTGTGTGTGTGTGTGTGTGTGTGAGAAACAACTCGAATGTATTTGGTGCGTACGTGAGTGCGCGCCCGTGTGCGTGCGTGTGCGTGTGTGAGTGTGTATGTGTGATGAAGAGAAACTCTAAGTAAATTAAACTGTTAAAAAAAAAAAAAGAAAAGAAAAAGACATCAAAAGTAAAACAAACAACTGTACAAAATAAGATCATGAAACAGCAATTACAGGATTGAGCCAACTGGGCTTAACATAAGAATTCGTACAAAATTTAAAAGAGACATGGTATCCTGGAATATACACTTTGAAGCATCCTTTCTAAATTCTGACAAATCGGAATCAAAGTAGGGGCAAAAGTATAGAACGTGTGTTGTTGTACAATTATCAAGGGCGCCGCAAGCACATCGAATATTCTTGACATATTTTGTTCTGAATGCATTTATTTTCAACCGAAAATATAAGGAGAGAAGTTGTTTACTGTGTCTTGGATATAATCCTATGTTTTGTATTACGGTTTACTGGATTTACTGAGGAAGCCCTTTTTAAAAAGATTACTTGCTCGAGAGTTCGTACAACAAAGTATAGAAGAGTCGGTTTGTGTATTCGGGGGAGAACACTTTCTTTGTAGTATTCCTCAAATTTTTTCAAAAGAGGCTCTTTGTAAGAGAGAAAATCCTTCGTGTAGCTCAAGGGAATATGAATAGTAGCCGTATTGTCAGAATTGTTTGCACCTGCTCGAGCAATCCTGTCAGCCCATTCATTTCCGGATATGAAGCAATGGGAAGGAACCCAACAAAAATTAACTGTTATACCTCTTGACATGAGGTTGTGAATAAGTACTTTCATTTCTGATATGATTTCAGCACGATTTTTTTTTTGAATTTGTAGATTCTAAAGCTTGAAGAACTGACTTGGAATCTACACAGAAGAGAATACCATAAAAGTCAAATGATAAATCATTTATGTACTTTAATATTGCTATTGCCATTAATATTGCTATTAGTTCGGCTGTAAAGATCGACCGATTTGCCCCAAGATGAAGGACCTTTCAATTTTTTAAAAATGGAATGACAAAAGCCACAACCAGCATTATTGTTAATAGAGATCCATCAGTATAGACTTTTACGAAGTGACGATAACAATCATTGATATGTGATCTTGCTTCGCAAGCTAGAATATTAATGTTATCAGTTTTAGATATAGTAGTATAGTTATAATCAAATTTTGGTTTTGAAGAGCTCCCAATTTGGTACGGGACTTATGGGAAAAAACGCACAGAAAGCTTTTTATGATTGATACCTGACGAAGACATCAAATGCCGAATCAACAAAGCAAGACACGCCTTCAACACCCTGCGCCAGATCTGGAGATCAACCAGCCCTCTCACTCTGCAACAAGATCCGGATTTTCAACACAAACGTGAAGTCTGTTCTTCTATATGGCTCAGAAACATGGCGGGTAACCAACACCACACCAACAAGCTACAGACGTTCATCAATAGATGTCTCAGAAACATCCTCAACATCAGGTGCCGGAAGTCATCTCCAACGAACAACTGTGGGACAGGATGAGACAAGTCCAATTGAAACTGAGATAAAGAAACGGAAATGGGGATGGATCGGCCACACGCTACGGAAGCCTGTATCCAACGTAACCAGGCAGGCTCTGGATTGGAATCCACAAGGAAAGCGGAAAGCGCGAAAACAGACTTGGCGCAGGAGTGTCGACGCTGAGGTGAAGGCCGCCGGGAATGACGTGGGCCGAGCTGAGGAGGACCTGCCAAAATCGCGTGCGTTGGAGGAGTGTCGTCGCGGCGAAAAGTTGATATTCTAGCAAGAGAGGAGCAAACAGTCTTCAGATTCGCATTTTTTAAACTTATCTATGTCAGTGCAAGAGTGCTATACTTTGGCAGAAAAAGTACACTTTTCTCATTTTCATTTGATAGAAAGAGAAACTGGGTGTTTTGGTTTACACAATGAAATGAAAAATATGCATGAAAAGTTAAGTAAGTACGATCAAAATATTTATCGTAGACGACAGATAAGTTCCTTAATCTGTAGATGGAAACTGGATTGTTTAAAACAAAGTATGTCAAAAATATACATTGTATATGTGGCATAGCATTTCAGCTGATCACATTCTTGTGTGTAACTTAATGAAAAAATTCATTGCAAATGCGTCTGTACAGCCTATTCAAATGTTTTCCTGTTAGCAAGTGAAACATATTTTTCTTTTTGCACTTAGCTAAAAGTCCAGTTGGCAAATACTTATAATCGATAACAGTCAGAGTGTGAGACGAGACAGAAGAGTTTTTTTTTTTTTTTTTTTTTTTTAAATCTTTGATTAAGTGGACATCCTATTTTGTGTTATAGTTGTAGATAAGTTGATTCTTTTGACTCGTTGTGCTAACCTTTTTTTCCCAGCCCCGATTTTTTTTTTTTTTTTTTTTTCCCGTATAATATCACGTAATGTGAAAGACGTAAACAAAACAGGGCGGAGGACGGGAGGGGAGGGGCGAGGTGGGGTGAGGGGGGAGGGAGAAGGGAGGGCGAGTGGCGTTGGGGGGTGTGGGGGTGGATCTACAAATCATGCTCATCTCCATTCTCCACGCTGTCACGGGCATTCATTTAAACCTTTTAACTCCAATTCAAGGACGAAATCGAGTTTTACACACTCAAAAAAAAATAAATAAAATAAATAAAATAAAATAAAAAAGAAAGAAAAAGAAAGAAAAAAAAGGCTTTCAGAGAAGCAAGAAGTTGACGTCCCTCTACATATTGCAAGTAATTACTAGTAACTTGACCCTGACTGTGACCCCAGTCTCTGATGACTTCTTACCGGTAACGAGTGGAACGCACTCCGGGGGTGTGCTCTCCCCAATAGTCCCCAGCCCTGATCCTAAAAGGAGTGCGATACACTATCTCTGGCATTCCCACAATATCATGCCCAGTGTCTGGGTCAGTGTTGAGAGCGGCCCTTAGACGAAACATTTTCGCCAAGGAGGAGGATGTCTATGAGAAGCAGCGGAACAATCGCTGAAATGTTTTGTCTTTGACTCTTAATTATAACCAGATTTGGCACAAGACTTTTGGGGGGCTCCGTCCAGGAAGATGGGGGAGATGGGGGTTGGGAATTGGAGGTGAGGGGGGAGGGGGGTAGGGAGGGAGGGGTGGGGGGGGGGGGGGGGGGGGGGGGGGGGGGTAGAGGTAGATTGGTGGGGAGCTTTGAACTTTAACCTGTTCGCTTTCTCCACATTGAAGGTCTACATTAGAAGCCATACGCCCTTGGATTTGTTCATCGTTTTCTTCCAGGAAAAGTTGTCGAACAAAGTATGCATTTTGATCACACGTACGTTTGCTAGAGCTGAGGTACACAGTAATACATGTTTTTTTTCTTCTTCTGTAACAACTGGTATGAACCACGTGTGGTTTCGACAGGGTAAGATAAAAATCGATTTTAATTGAGAGAGAGAGAGAGAGAGAGAGAGAGAGAGAGAGAGAGAGAGAGAGAGAGAATATGTGTGTGTGCGTGCGTGTGTGCGTGCGTGTGTGTGTGTGTGTGTTGCTCAGCCCTCTCTCCCCCCCCCCCCCCCCCCCCCCTGTGTGTGTGTGTGTGTGTGTGTGTGTGTGTCTCTGTGTGGTAAAGATAGAGAGAGGGGGAGGAAGGGGAGGGAGGAAGAGGCAGATAGATAGACAGACGGACATACAGACTGACAGGCAAGACAGACAGACAGACAGATAATCATACAGACAGACAGACGGACCGACAAACAGCCAGCCAGCCAGCCAGCCAGCCATCCAGCCAGCCAGTCAGACAGACCGGGAAGAGATCCCAGGAGAGTGTTTCTCCCGGGGTCATACTACGAAGGAGATGTTCTACAGGTCCACACAGCACGTTATTTCAGCAGCCCTGGAACATCCGTCACATCTTATCATGTGAGCCTTGTCATACGCAGCCGCAGGGGGTGCCTCCTGTCTGTCAGATGCGTGTTTGCTCGCGCCAATTAATACCTGTTGCGATAGAAAGGGTTCAACCGTTTCCACGTAGTATGGTAAGCTTTTAGCGTCAAATGCAAAAAGAAATGCTTTTTTTTATTCGTCCCGCCGCCGTCGTGGGTTTGATCTTTCGCTTTGTAAATGTTTCATACAAACTAGAACTTTGAGGCATACTTGAACGTATACAGCTGGAAGTTTTACTGTCGACGAAGGCCTTCCCACGTGGAAGGTCGACAGTAGTCTTCTAGCAGAACGATATGTATGGTAAAGCATCACCGTCCAATGCTGAAAGATTAGCTTCAGCCTTTTTCTTTTAATTTTAATTTTGTTTTATGGTTTTGATCTCAGGATTTTTTGGGAGGTTTTCATTCCAGCTAGAATTTTTACGCATTCTTTTTTTTTTTTTTTTTTTTTTAAAATAGAAATTCCGTCTTCAGTTACAGTAAGATCTTTTATAACCAATCTTCTGACGCACAACAAGACGCAGCATGGGTTACCGATGTGGCATGATAATCGGACATGGTCATACCAGCTATTTTCTGTAGTGGGAAAAAAATGCAGAAAGCGATCGGGTTTTTAGTGCAGAGGGTATCTATCCCTTGCAGTGTTGTTTAATTAACTGGGGAAAGCAGATATAGCAGCAACATTAAGCAGTGGTTATGTCCCAGTCACAACACTTGCAAAAACAGATCTAAAAAATATAAGAACAACAATAGCATCACCAACAAGAACTACAATAAGAAACAACAATCACGAGCGCGAGCACGTGCAAAAATGCATGCGCGCGCGCACGCACGCACGCACCCACGCACGCACGCACGCACGCATTCACTCACTCACCACACACACACACACTCACACACACACACACACACACACACACACACACCACACACACACACACCCACAGAGAATGTTTTTGATGATGATGATGATGATGATGATGATGATGATGATGATTTTCTGCTCTTCTTCTAGTGACAATCGCCATGAACTTCGTCATTATCAACTCCATCACAATTCTAATGAATCAAGTTCTTTAAGTGCATAGCTTGCAGGAGCGACGCACTGTGCTGTGCTCATTTTCTGTAACATAATCAAACTCAGGTACGCTAACAACCTGCACGAGCACATAATATAGGCTGAGTCACCTTCCTATAGAGTCACCTCCCCTTCCCTTCGTTTTCTTCACTCGTTTTACCACCGCTCTCTCTCTCTCTCTCTCTCTCTCTCTCTCTCTCTCTCTCTCTCTCTCTCACACACACACACACACACACACCACACACTCTCTCTCTCTCTCCTCTCTCTCTCTCTTTCTGTCTCTCACACACTCATTCACTCACGCACTTACTCACTAAATAAAACTAGCAGAAAATTTTTTTTTTTTTTAATGGAAAAACAATTCTCTAAAGTGGGGAGGGAGGGAGGAGAGTGGAGTGTGTGTGTGTGTGTTGTGGGGGGGGGGGAGGTATTTGGAATTGCTACAGGTGTAGCACAGACAGTACAAGCAGAAATGAAAGATGTAGCAGCAGCAGCAGCAGCAGCAGCTGTAGCAATTTACAGAGCAGCTGCACTCGAATGTTTCTGTACCGTAATGGCAGGAAGTGGCACTTTTTATGATGATGCTTTTTTCCCCTCATTCTGATAGAAGAGCTGGGTTTGGGGTTGGACGCGGGGGAGTGGGGTGGGGGTGGGGACTTCTATTAGCATTTATCTGCGACTGTGACTCAGTGGGTCTTGGTTAGTCTATTGCCGTTGTGCTCAGAGGCAATCAAAACAAATCACAGAGAGAGAGAGAGAGAGAGAGAGAGAGAGAGAGAGAGAGAGAGAGAGAGAGAGAGAGTGTGCTTTTTTGTATTTCACTGGATTTTATTTATTTGTTCTTGATTTATCTATATTTATTTATGTTTTTGTTTATCTATTCATTTATTTTGTGTTTTGTGTGCATGCGTGAGTGTGTGCGTGTGCGTGTGTGTGTGTGTGTGTGTGTGTGTGTGTGCGCGCGCGCGCGCGCGCTTGTGTGTGTTTGCGTGCGAGCAAGTAAACTGAATGTTGAGGAAGTCTAAAAACCGAAGTTCACAATCAGAAAAGCTTGAAGCAAGGGAAACAACACTGTAACCGGGTGGAGTTTGTGTCGTATCACAGTTATTGTTCTTACAGGAGAGAACGGAATGAACGACATCGCCGAGAAGGTAAAAAAATGAGAAATGTTGCAGTTGCTGTGCAACCGATCACATGACTATTTATGAATAGGAACAAAAAATAATGACTGAACAGAATTCGAAAAGATATCTTCCTCCATTTTTCTCTCTTTATGCAACATTTATCATGTTTGTATTGAGGATGAAGCGTGAGGCCAACGCCCTGGTCCGACCTTAGCTGCCTTACCTGACGTTGGCTATCCGATTATTACCGGTAATCACTGAAAATTAAACGGAAAGAACCTACATTAGAAACCAGATCAGTTTAAACTTCGTCCTCAGCTTTTGGTTTCTGGTATTGCTCTCTTTTAGTCATCATTATTATGTCGGGATTCGTGATTGGTTCCAGTTTAGTAAACGCCTTTGTGATTGGGGGCCACAAATCCTGCTTCATTCATGCTTCTATCCACCGAAATTACCTTACTTTGAGTATTCCGTTCACGAAGGACAGCATTATGTACTCCAGGTAAGTTTTGAGAAGTCGTTGCGCGGCGCAGAATGTTTTCTCGCTCGACGCGAATAGCATTCTTCTCCTTAGCTTTTTTTTTTCTTTACTTTCTTTCTTTTTCTGCCTTTTTTTTTTATCCTTTGACGGTTCCACTTTTATTGTCACATGGCCGACAGGACAGAACCTTTTCAGGGTTAGCACTCCCTAGCTCTTTTTTTTTTTTTATTTTATTTTATTTTTTTTTTTCTTTACTATACGAAAACAGCTCGAGTATATTTATTTTCGCCGCTCCCACCCCTTCTCCGTCATTTCCATTCCCGCCCTCCTTCCATTTTTATTCCTACCCCCATCTGTAAAAAAAAAAAAAAAAAAAAAAAAAAAGTCTCAGCCTTGTCCTCCCACTGCACTCCCAAAAATTCATGCAGAGAATCACTACACACGAACAGTACAGGAAGAATTTGGGTATTCCGGTATCTAAAAGACACCTGCGTCTTTAAAACAAAGACCAAGAATTACTGTACGATCTTCGTTCAGGACGTTAGAGAGAGCTTACTTCTGTATGTTTTCTTTCTTTGCCGATTGACACGTTTGTTGGTTGTGTGTGTGTGTGGTGTGTGTGTGTGTGTGTGCGTTCGCGCGTGCGTGCGTGCGTGTGTGTGTGTGTGTGTGTGTGTCGACAAATATAACCAGGGAAAACTAACTTTTGTCTTCAGGTGTAAACGCGGAAAAATTTCCCGCTGCTATTCTTGAGCCGCCTTAAATATCCCTGACTCAAACTTCAAACTTCACCCACACACTGTGTCCATCCCACCACGTCTCTGGAAAATGCCGAATGTAAGTACCCGTTTATGTCAAGCGCCACCCCCCGGTTTTTATTTCTTTTTTTTTTTTTTTTTTTTTTTTGTTCTTTTCACCTTCAGGTATTTTGAAGACTGCTCTGCCCCTATCATATTCCATGGTCCAATGTTTCTTTTTGACATGTTGATTGTGGCCAGCAGTAATCACAACACTGATCACAAGACTGGCGTTTTTTTTTTTTTTTTTTTTTTTTTTTTAAGCATGGTGACATCTGTCCCAGAGTCTTCAGTGTTGAAGTTGGGTAGGTATTAAGAAGGGAGAAAAATGTCACCGAGAAATCTGATGTGATCACCTCTCTGTCTGTCTGTCTCTGTCTGTCTGCCTTCCTCTCTCTCTCTCTCCTCTCTCTCACTCGCCTCTCTCTCCTCCTGCTCTCTCCCTCTCAACTTTTCTCTA
This sequence comes from Conus betulinus, assembly GCA_016801955.1. Classification (NCBI taxonomy): domain Eukaryota; kingdom Metazoa; phylum Mollusca; class Gastropoda; order Neogastropoda; family Conidae; genus Conus; species Conus betulinus. Next base: position 8,885 of record JADBJO010033598.1, read on the forward strand.
AGGGCACTTTTTGGGTGTTGCAAGATATCGGGTTGTGTGTTTACGCTGTCTCCAATCTTTTGGTGAATCTCTGTGGACTGCATGTGTGTGTACTGAGTCAAAACTTTGACAAGGTACTTGTTTGTGTCACCATGCCTCTTCCGCCCAACTCAACTGCATTTCAGGTCAGCATGTTGGTGGAACTTTATTTTTCTACCTGTTTTCCCTTGTGCTTCATGTGGAAAAGATCTGTATTTAATTAAACGGTCAGCGCGCGTGTCTCCTTGTCGGCACTTTCGTTCACGGCGAACCGGTGTTCTGTTTTTGTTTGACGCTCGTGTTTTTGACAACACAAAAAAAAAATGCCTCCGGCTCCTCTGGTTACGGACGACAGACCCCCTCCTTGTTCGTTCCACCACTCACGACCAGGGAAAGACCCTTGTATGGCTGACGTGATGTCAGAACTAAACGATGTGGAGAGCTCTGTGAACGGCCAAACTGGCCTTCTCTACTTTTCAAAAAGTTGGTGATAGGATTTTACCGTGTTGTGCAAGATGTTTTTGCGTGCGTTCATACACGGAACCCCTCGGTCGGTTATAAGTCTCATATTCGAAGGACTGTGGTGGGAAATGGAGTCAGGGAACCAATGTTAACGAACTCCGAGGGAAAAATCCCCCTGGGGTACCGAAGCGGGCGGCCCGGCATAAATTCGAACTCGGACCAACCCCGGATTATCACCAAGGTTACAAGTCCGATCTCCTCCGTCTTTCTGCTGTAACCTAGCTTACTATCTCGCTTTCTGATACTACCCAGCGCGCCCCCCGAGTCGTAACTGTATATGAAGTTTATGATCGTGTGCTTCGACTGAACCCTGACTCCAATTTTTTGATTTCTCAGGTTATCGTCCTCTTAATTCTTTTCAAAGCACCGGAACATACACAGGGGGGACACAAGGGTAATATAAAATCAATCAACGGTTGAAAGCAAGCAAAATACTGAGGAAAAAACTTGGGGCATAGTATTGTTTGGGGTAGGTGGTTGGTGGTGGGGGTGGGGTGGGGGGGGGGTGGGGGGGGTGGGGGGGGGGGAGGTATGGGGCGTTTGGTGAGGGGGGGGGGGGGGGGGGGGGGGGTCGGGTGGTGGGGTGGGGGTGGTTGGTGTGTGGGGGGGGTGGGGGGGGGGGGTGTGGTATGGGTTGTGGTTGGGGGGTTGGTTGGGGGGGGGGGTGTGTGTGGTGGGGGGGGTGTGGTGTGTTGGGTGGGGGTGGTGGGGGGGGGGGGGGGGGGTGTTTGTGGGGGGGGGGGTGGGGGGGTGGTGGGGGGGGGGGGGGGGGGGGGCGGGGGGGGTGGGGGGGTGTGGGGGGTGGTGGGTGGGGGTTAGGTGGTGGGGGGGGGTGGTGATTGTGGGTGTGGGGGTGGGGGGGGGCGTGGGGGTGGGTGGTGGTATGTTGGTTTGGGGTGGGGTAGGGGGGTGGGGTTTTGGGGTGGGGGGGGGGGGGGTGGGGTTGGGGGGGGGGGGTGTGGTGGGGGGGGGGGGGGGGGGTTTTGGTGTGTGGGGGTGTGGGGGGGGTGGGGTGGGGGGGGGGTGGGGTGTGGGGGGTGGGTTGGGGGGGGATTGGGTTGTGGTGTGGGGTGGGTGGGGGGGGGGGGGTGTGGTGGGGGGGGGTGTGTGGGGGGTGGGGGTGGTGGGGGGGGGGGGGGGTGGGGTGGGGGGGTGTTGTTGGGTGGGGGTGGTATTTCTCTCGGTGACGGGTGTGTGACATCAGATGCACTGTTGATATAACCTCCAGAAAAAAAAATCTCAAACAGGATCCGCCAAAACGAAGATCAGATCATCACCGACACAAAAACTATGGGTCATCCTCGCACCCCTCCTGTGACCAATACCAGTTTAGGTTCTTCTTGCCCGTCAACGCATACCCGCCGGAACGTCCCTGCCTGTGCAGCAGCAGCAGAGGCTCCCTCCTTTGGGTATCATTCCAGAGGGGGGAATCAACAAAATCCCAGCTTAGACCCTCCCCTAACTAGCCTTGGAATACATGAAGGATAGGGTGTGGTCCAGGTCTTGACCTGGGGGTCGCTACGATTACCGGATAAGATACCTGGCTAGTTTGATACCAGGTTAGGCTAGTTGGTCCCCCCCCCCCCCCCCCCCCACCCCCACCCCACCCCTTTTTTTTTTTTTTTCCTGCCGCAACACGCTGCCCCGAAGCTTGAATTCAGGGTATGAGGTTTGGGGTGCTGAGGCTGCTTTAGATCCTCTGCTATCTTTTTTGTTTGTCCCAATTAGTTCTGTTTTTCTTTTCTTCTTACGCCTCTGCGTACACAGGTCATAATAGTCAATGATGACAGCTGGCCGTTGCCCAAGCTGAAGAAAAATTGTAGGCGCAAGCTGGGCCCCCCTCACCTGAATCCAAAACAAAAGACATAGGTGGGGCCTGAGGGCATCTTCAAACGAGTTCGACGTGTGGGTGTACGACCATCTATTTATTAATGGTAAAAAAGTATGGTCTTGATGCGCACGCGATTCACTGAGAGAAGTAATAATAGGAAACTGGTCGGACCTATTTTTCGAATCAAAGTTGCTGGGATCGAATTTGAGACAGATACAAATAAAATAGTAACACCGGATTTCTTCCCGTTTGATTCCACCAACCCGTTGGTGACCATACATTGTACACGCGCGGGAATTTAGCACCTGTCAGTACCGGTTGGACGTGAAATGGACAGTGGCTCTGTCTTTAAGTAAAAATCTCTCGCGCTCTAATAACTTGTGGTGAGGGGGGATATGGAAATCTTTCTTGCTAGGACATAAAAGACGACGTCTCAACTTCTGTAAATAAAGCTTTGTCTCCGTTTTTGTTGCAAATAAAAATCTCGTGCTGCACTGATAATCCAGGATCTCTTAAATTTTGTTGTCGTGGAATATCAGTGGTTTGCATTCTAAAAATTTATGTTTCAGTGGATGGTCTTCTCATACACTTACATCTTTTGATGCATTCTCTTGAGACTTTTGAAGACACGTGTAAACTGATTTATTTCCTGGATTCAGGTACATTGTAAACCTGCTGCGAAGTTTACTAAACGAGAAGAAGATCGGTTGAATTATTGTAGAGATAAATTTACTTCTTTTCGTACGTAATAGACAATAGCAAATGAAAATACATGTGCTTCACATACCTCGGCAGAATTGTCAGCAAGGACGGGGGCACAGACAAAGACATCCGAACGAGGAATAGGCAAGGCATCCGCAGCTTTCCAGATGCTCCGACCTGTCTGGACTCACACACACCATCTTTGCAAAAACATCTTCAACACAAATGTGAAGTCTGTGCTTCTCTATGCCTGTGAAACGTGGCGCACCACCAAGTCATCGACACACCGCCTGCAGACCTTTGTGAACAGATGCTTGAGGTACATCTATAGCATCAGGTGGCAGGACATGGTCACAAACGAAGACTTGTGGAGAAGAGCTGGACAAGAGCCCATTGAAAATCAAATTAAGCGCAGGAAGTGGGGCTGGCTTGGCCATACCCTCAGAAAACCGGCATCCAGCGTTGTCCGCCATGCCTTGCGATGGAACCACAGGGAAAGACGCAAGAGAGGCCGACCGCGGCACCACCTGGAGAAGTCATTGATAAACGTTTGTTTGGATGCGTGAAAGACGTTCTTTATGTATGTGCTTATCCCTCCCACCAGAGGGGTCTCCTTTCTACACATACCTTAATTATGATTCAAGGAATTACTATGCTTGAAGAGTGCTTGGCTGATTTCATCAATACAAATGGAAGATGTTTACATCATTATCCGTGGTGAAGAGTCGAATCTGTAATAATTTTACATCCTGCCCGGCATGTGGCCATAATGAGGTTCATTCAAAAGCATTCTGTTGTTTGTGACCGGCATTCTTCAAGATAAATGCGTTCATGATTATGGTAAATCTTTGTTGAAATATGTGCTCTGCTCTGGATTTGATTGTATTCTTCTGCGTACGCAGGCTGATACTCTGCGGACACTCCCTGTATAGACAGGCAAGTGTTAATCCCCTCTGCCCAACAAAGGGAGTGGAGTTTTGTGTGTATGACCGTTTTTTTTTTTTAATCCCGCCATTAAGGCAGCCATACTCCAACTTCAGGGGATTTGATTGTATTAAATGGAACTATGTGAAGGCGACCAGCAAGATTGCTACAGGCCCGTGGTAGGATCGTTCACTACTGAAAAAGTCAAAGGGTGGCTGGCGGAGAAAGAGATGGGGGGTATGAGGGCGGGGGTGGTGGTGGTGGTGGTTAGGGCGGAGGTGGGGGGGGGGGGGAGGGAAGGGGAGGGGAGAGCGAGCGTATGAGAGCAAACTCTCTCTTCTCTCTCGCTCTCTCTCTCTCTCCGGTTCGTCGGACTTTTTTGTCGTGTCTTCCTCACCCCTTCAGACCGCCCATACTAGTTTCACACTTAGTGGTAAACGCTAAACGTGTGTTCAATGCGGCGTGTCCCGTGGGCCCCTCTCCTTGCTGTCCCCTACCCCGTTCCCCTCTCCTCCACCCACCCGAGCGCTCACGTGCGCGCTTGCTCCAAACACACACACACACACGCACACACACACCACAGATGGCAGATGTCGACGTCGGAGTCATTTTTTGACTTATCCAACTTTTCAGACAGTTCGTCTGGGGCCATTAAAACAAACAAAACAAAAACAAAACAAAAACTCCATCTGTTGCGCTATACGATCTGTTCCTTCTTTTAAATGGAAAAAAAAATAATAAAGTTGAAAAAAAGAAAAAAGCGGAAAGCTTACCAGCTCACTGGCCACAAAACCGAAAACGCTTAGTCAACACAACATTTCCAGATTTCCAGAACATGTTCACTGGACGGTTCCAGTGCCGATGAGAGCTCCCTTTTCAGCCTCAGTCTCAGTTGTCCCTCTTCTCCCGAGAACCAAGGTGTACGGCGCGTCAATGCATTCCTCCTGACCGCCCCTGTTACTCGTGCTGAGCTCACCGCGCTTGATTCCGACTCTTGTGGAAAACGGTTTGTCAGTTCCAGCATGAAGAGTCTTCTTCGATTCCCTTCCTGCTCTCGAGACATCGCCATCCGCACTTAAAATCAATTCTGCGCTCCTCGAATAATTTTTTTCGAATAGTGTAGAACTCTCAGAAACGATGGTAGTATATTGCTTACGTTGGGATTTTTTTTTATTTTATTGATTTTATTTTATTTTTCTGCCCCGACCGGCACCTACCCAGAGCTGAGTTTGCTGCGGGCTCAACTAGAAGGCTGGAACCACCAGCGTCGAGTTTCTTTCCACTTCATGGATGCGCGCTCTGAGAATGGTCGCTATAATTTCCTGACCAACACTGGCAGGTGTCTGCAATCTTCGGACCTGGTTGACGCGGGATATACCCATGAAATTAAGCAAATGGAGTACACAGCCCCTGTCACGCGGTCTCAGGCCAGAACGGAAACCCCGTAGCAACAACCCCCATCCCTCGTTGATCAGTATGAACAAAACTCTTACGTGTTTCGGCCTTTCTGACCTAAATCTTCAAGGTG
>JADBJO010033600.1:7500-10000 GCA_016801955.1 Conus betulinus
AAGAACAAGAACAAGAAGAACAAGAACAGAAGAACAAGAACATGAACAAGAACAAGAGCAAGAAGAATAAGAACAAGAACAAGAAGAACAAGAATAACAAGAAGAACATGAACAAGAACAAGAAGAACAAAAACAGAACAAGAATAACAAGAAGAACATGAACAAGAACAAGAAGAATAAGAACAAGAACAAGAATAACAAGAAGAACAATGAACAAGAACAAGAAGAATAAGAACAAGAACAAGAGACAACAAGAAGAAGAACATGAACAAGAGCAGAGAACAAGAAATGTGAAGGACAAGAAGAGGTAGGTAAGTAATGTTGGTCCAGCCCAGCCGACCGCAAAGGGCCCTATCAGGCTGTCACCGAACGTTAAAATTAACACACAAGTCATTCATTCACACAACTCCTTAAATACCTCTTCTCAGTACCTACCCGAAAGAAGAAGAACAAGAACAAGAAGAACAAGGGCAAGAACAAGAGCAAGAACAAGAAGAACAAGAATAAGAAGAACAAGAAAAGAACAAAAAAAGGAGAAGAAGAAAAAAAATTATCAGAACAAGAACAGGACAACAAGAACACGAGCTAGCAGAATGAGAGCAAAATCAAAAGAAGAGCAAGGAGAAGTAAAGAAGCGGAAGGAAAAAAAAGCAAAACCAAAGAAAACAAACACACAAACATGAAACGAAGCAGAGAAAAAGAAGGGGGGGGGGGGGTGAGGGGTGGGGAGGGGGCAAAACTAAGAAACAGGAGGTGATTGAGAGGAAGGAAAGAGGTGGACAGGCATGAAATGGTCCAGGAAATTCCAGAGTCATTTGCATACTGGGGGCACCTGCCAGGGCTTCTGTAAGGCCCTTCATCCCCTTTATTGAAAGAGAACCGAACTGATCGATAGGTACCAAAACCGCTGTGGTCAGCGTGTGGTGTTCTGTAAACCGTGTCTGTGTCTCGGTGTCCTGACTGTTTTCTTTGTCTGTCTGTCTGTCTGTCTGACTGTCCGTCTGTCTTTGTCCCTAAACTGCTGTGTCAGCGTGTGCTTTCTAAGGCTGTGTCTGTGGTTTCAATGTCTGTCTGTCTGTCTGTCTCTGTCTGTCTGTCTGTCTGTCTCTGTCTGTCTCTGTCTGTCTGTCTGTCTGTCCTGTCTGTCTCTGTCTCTGTCTGTCTGTCTGTCTCTGGTTCTGTCCTCTCTCCTCCCTCTCTCTCCTCTCCTCTCTCCTCTCTCTCTCTCTCTCTCTCTCTCTTCATGCATTGTAACTGCATCATGAAATGTGTATGATATGTTGATATTATTGATGCATTATATTTGTCTAATTCACATGCTTAACTATAGGCGTAAGACGTTAGATTTTAGAAAAAAGGAATTGTAAACCCTCTCTCTCCTCTCTCTCTGACTCTCTCTCTCTCCCTCTCCCTCCTCTACCTCTCAGTCTCTCTCTGTCCTCTCTCTCGTCGCTCTCTCCGTTCTCCATCTCTCTCTCTCTCCCGTCCTCCTACTCCCGTCCCTTCCCTCCCCCCTCTCTCTGTAGTCTGGCTCTGTCTCTCTCTCTCTGTCTCTCTCTCTCCTGCTGGTCTCTCCATACTGTCTCGGTGGAGTTCCTCTCGCGTCTCTCTCTCTCTCTCATCTCTCCTCTCCTCTCGCTCCTTCATATGTTGAAAATGATCATGAAAATACATATATGTGTTATGATGCGGTACTATGGAGTTATTTCGGAACATCCTTAAACCGTACGTAGTATGGTTAATATTTTAGAAAAGAATGTTCATCTCCTAATAGCAGGATCGCTTTCTATATGTCTGTGTATGTGCGGATGTTGAGGGCACGCCTGTGGCAATTGACCGGAAGATGCACCCATGGACAAAATCCAACTTTCACTCCTCAAGGAACTCTTTCCAAACCATGGGAATCACGGTGGCACTGAGGAAAGACTCGTTAGCGCGCTTCGTGAAAGAGCGGTCATCATACGACTGGGTGACCGGATGTCTGAGTTCATTTACACTGTCTATGGGACTATCTCAAGGTTCTCCCGCTCCCCTTCTGTTCTATCCTGTTTATGTTGGAAGGCTTGCAGATCTGAATGTTTTTTGGTTTTTTTTTTCTTAAACACGGAATGACTTCAGTGTTGACATCAGCAGAGGTTATCATCATAGTTTTCTTCCCTTCTTTTCTTAAATTTGCGTTGCAGAAATGTGATGCCCGCATATGTAATGGTAGTGATCTTTTTCCTGGATTCAGTAGAGGCGTCAGGTAATTGTGTGTCCCAGTCTTCTGGGATGCAGCCTACATCAAGTTCGAAAATGTATCCCTAGTCTTCCTCTGAAAGCAGCTTGCTCTGGAAAGCGTGTTGGTGCTGTATGTTTACTGCATTTACCCATTGCTTCAGTCCGTTCTTGTGCTGTGATTCCGTCAACAGGAAATTTCTCGTGAGATTTTCATTCAACTCGTCACTCAATCATTCTTTTTCATCCTTTTTTTTGTGCTTGTGTTTTGCTCATTCTTGCA
>JADBJO010033601.1:0-14407 GCA_016801955.1 Conus betulinus
GGGTGATTTGAAACACAGACATCGCCAAATTCTGGAGGGAGCAGGGGCTGCACGAGAAGTGTGTCTAGGGCCTGTGGGAGTAAATGTGTCTGTCAGGTGTGCTTTTTGCGACATTTGCCTCTGCTTCGGGTTTGCGGTGGATGGCATGGTGATTTGACTGGGGTTTCGTTTTCGTATGAAACCTGAGGAATGATGTAATAACAGGTAGGGGACTGGTCACTAACTAAAGCAGACTGCTGAGACTGAAACACGGGCTAAGAAACAAGACTGACTTTCCACATTGTCGGAGTTCCACGTATCCACTTAGTCTAGAATGGAAGAATGGTCGGATGAGACAATTTTACTGGACAGCAAGCAACTCAATTTGTCCGTTGTCGTAAGCACAATATGGGCAAGTAAACCAGCATGAGTATACGCACTGGTTTGTGAACATGCACTGACTGATGGAGGAGTGCTGATCACACTGGAAGCCGTGGTGGCGCAGGAGAATGAGGTGGCAGTTTTTCTGGTGGACGGCACTGGCCTCTGGATCAGGAGCGAGGGTTTCCTGGCTAGCAAGATCCAGGTCATGTGGAGCAGCAGCACTGTCACCAGGGACGGAAGGATCGAGACTTGGTGAAGCTGTCTGACGGACGCTGGACTTGTTTACCAGCATTCTCTGAGGACATGGCGTTGGGGCTGAAGAGGAAGGGCAGGGCGCAGGTCGGGACGGTGGGCGGAGTGCAGAGCAAGAGGGTCCGTCGCTCTGCTGAGCTGAGGCATATGGACGTCTGAGGGCAGGACAGGATTCCAAATCAGAGGGAGGAGGTGGGCTGACAGGCTGATGCAGCTGGTTTTTAATTTTGGTGTGATGGCTTTGCAGAGAATGTTGTCTGTTAACACGGTATCCATGGCGCTGCTCTCTTCTGTTGTCATGAACATGCAGGCGTCCATTGCGAAACAAGGCACGACGACCATTTTCTTTCTCGCTTCTGATGATATTTTTGTTGTCTGTTCGTGAGATCGCCACCCAGACGAATGTTCAGCGTGTCAGCCAAGTCCTTTCTGCTGTCCTTTTCACTCAAAACTGACCGTTTATCACTCCATCTGTGTAGTTTGCAATGAGGGGGCAGGGGTAGGCAGAGTGATCTCTCTTATCCTACCTACATGATGAGCCTGCTAAACCTCATCCAGGGACCAAGTCTTGGAGGGGTAAAACCTGTTCAGAAGCTGAACCACCTTCCTGGTCCAGCCAGAATAGCTCTCGCTTTCTTCTTCGTAGACATTGAAAAATCTCACGTTGTTTTGTGTGGAAAATGCTCCAAGCTTTCAATATCATCGTCCATATTCTGGCATGCTCCTTTAAAGTAATCTATCCAGTCTACGACTTGGTTATATTTGCTTTCAAGAAAAAGCACACACCTCAGTCAAGACTTGCATGGCCTCGTTCAATGAGTAATATGTTCTTCCATTTGTATGAGAAGATCAGAATGTGTAGGTCCTGGGTTTGCTTCCACGTCCATGCACTGCAGCAAGAAACGGGCAAGAAAAGCAATCACAAGAGAAGAAGCTGTCACACATCCGAATCTTGCCTCAGCATGGGTAGAGCGTCACGAGAAAACCAGCAGAGTGCGAAATACAGCGATGCATAGTCCATGTGAATGTTGTATTGACTTCTGCCGTGTATGTCAAAGCCACAAAGAATAAATCGTATTCCTGTAACCTTTGACATGCAGACATTGAGTCTCTTCAATGTCCGAAACAAAACAGTCAAATAAACCAGACGCCGTGGCGAAGTGGTTAGCGTCGCGGACTCCCGGGGAGGTCGTGGGTTCGAATCCCATCAGTCATGTGGGTTTTCTTCTGCCCTGACTGGCTCCTACCCACAGTTGAGTTTGCTGCGGACTCGGTTGGGAAGACTGGGACCACACAGTCGAGTTTCATCCACTTAATAGATGCGTTTCTGAGAGTGTTGCTCAAATTCCTGACCAACACTGCAGGTGCCTGTATCTCTCGGGCCTGGTTGTCGCTGGGATACATTATGAAAGTAAGCGTAGAGTACAGCCTTATAGTCTCAGACCGAAATGGAAATCCGTAGCACCATCTTAATCATCCTCATTGTCATCGATCAGCATAAAAAAAGTTTCAAATTCTGTGGCCCTTCATGCCCTGCTCTCATGGTGACCTCAATTTCGATGTCCTCTCCACGTCTGTGGCCTGGTTTGGTTCCGTCGGGGTCACCGGTATCGGCGAGTCCATGGGGGCTGTCGTTGGATGGACGTGGTGGTGCCCTCCGGAGGGAGAGCTCACTCACGCCCGGCTCTGCGACTAAGCAATTATTGTCGTCAATAGGGGGCTTAGTAGGTGGTGTCCTGCGTATGTTAGATCAGAAGAGGCGCCACTGAACACCACCGAAGTGACTCGGCAGCAGTGCAGACCCCTCCGGTGGGTTGCCTCTTGACAACTTGACATTGACTGCTCCCTGTGGATTGCCAGTGCCGGGGCTGTGGCGGGGCCGACCGGGCTGTGGCTATGGATGGAGAGTGTCGGAATGAGCGGCGTGGGTGCACTGTCTCTGAGGTGGTGCAGAGTTTGGACACACACACACACACACACACACACACACACACACACACACACACACACACACACAAAATTCAGTCAAATGAAACACACTACAACGAGAACAGAACTCTATGAAACTTGTAGGCAAGATGGACGGTACCAAAAGCACTAATCTTGCAAATTTCTGAAACTTGAAACGTACTTGAACTCGAAGAATTGGCAGTTAATTACCGACACTCAACATACTGCGACTGTCTCGAACATGACCTTGAACTCACCCCCCTGAGAGAGAAAGAGAGTGAGAGAGAGAGAAGGGGGGGGAGAGAGAGAGAGAGGGAGAGAGAGAGAGAGAGAGAGAGAGAGAGAGAGAGAGAGAGAGAGACAGACAGACAGACAAACAGACATACAGACCGTTGTCTTTTTGTCTAGAATCGACATCGCTGTCATAGGTTTTGAATTATATATATATATATATATATATATATATATATATATATATATATATATATATATATATATATATATATATATATATATATATATAATTTTACTTCCCTTTGCTGGCTGCTTTTGGGGATGCCTGTTGGATTCTTTTCTGAACCGTTGGTGCTGAGAACACCACAGAATTATGGACTATGGTGTGTCTCTATTTGACACCAAGAGCACAGACACAATCAGCCGTGTCTCCCTGATGAGTCCGATCCAACGGACGGAAAAGCCTAGGAGCAGGCAATACTAATAGATCTGCCTTTGAAAGGGATTATGATGGTTCCCTCAGGCGGCTAGTGAAGGGTTTCTGATATTTATAATATATTTCCCCCCATTTTCTTCATTTCACATTTTTTTTCTGAATGTTAAAATCTTTGTCAAATCATTATATAATGACCGAAGAATTCTAGCCTGGACTTGTTTTCACCCACTATTTAATTGTTCAGCATTGTATTGTTTGGTCAATCAGTAGGAGATTACATCTCTTAGGAGATGCAAGTAAAAGTTGTTCTACACAATTCTTAGCCACTGACGATGTTTGGGTTATTGAACAGCAGAGCTGACCTCTCAGACTGTTCCATATCTTTTTTGATCACCCTTGCATCCTTGAATTGATCCTCAAGCATTGGCTCAAAGATTGTCCCCTATATTTGATACTGTTTGCATAATGATTTAGTTTTTCAGCAATTTTTTCCCTCTCCACACTTTCGTTTTGTTCCATTTCACTACCCATCGCTGGCCCCTTATGGGTGCTGTTGGATTCTTTTTTGAACCCTTAGTGCTGAGAACACCACAAAATTATGGACTGTGGTGTGTCTCTATTTGACACCAAGAGCACAAATACAATCAGCCGTGTCTCCCTGATGAGTCCAATCCAGCGGACGAAAGGCCTAGGAGCAGGCAATACTAACAGATCTGCAAGGCCTAGGGGCAGGCAATACTAACAGATCTGCCTTTGAGAGAGATTGTAATTGTTCCCTCAGGTGGCTAGTGAAGGATTTTCTCATATGTAACATATTTCCCCCATTTTTCTTCATCTTACTTTTTTTTTCCCTGAAAGTTAAAATCTTTGTCAAATCGTTATATAATGAATGAAGAATTCTTAGCCTGCACGTGTTTTCACCCACTATTTAATTGTTCAGCTATATATATATATATATATATATATATATATATATATATATATATATATATATATATATATATATATACATACATACACACACATAGAGAGAGAGATGAACACATACGGAATGTATTCATCTCGCCATACGGAATGTATTCATCTCGCCATAAACAACATCATCATACTTACATCTGTGAAACATCTTTGAAATTCTTTGAAACGAAAAGATTAATAGGTTCACAATATATAGCGGCGTCCTCTGTTCCCCCATAATTTCGATCTAAAATTTTCAGTTGGCTGCACTTGACTATCAAACAACTTGCAAGCAAAACATTTTTGACTGTGCAAGCAAGATCCTTGCAAACACTGACAAAAGGCCGATGAGTGGAGAAAAATATACCCTAGTATAATAACTATAAGTTCACAATGGGCATGAAAACACTACCATACAGCCATCGTTCTTTTCGCACTTAAATAACCACTGTTACAAAACATAATGTCATTTTTACACAAATTAACGTTCTGCTGGAGAGCTCGCTGAGCATTGACTGTTCAGCTGTTATAACAATGTGTTCAGCGTATAGCAGTCTAATCAAGAGTCAGTGCATTTAAGAGTAAAAAAATCCCTTTATCTTTCGTTAGCTCAATGACCAGCTTACTGATAAACGAGAACGAAAATAAATCTTGAAAACTGATGAATATGTAAACTTTACCCTTTACACAATCTTTATCTTGATTGTCCTAATTTCTGTTAATCGAGTCCAAGCTTTTTTTTCAAAATCAATGAAAGCTCTATATAACTTTCGATTATACGAAAACCGTCTTTGAAAGAGAGCCAGCCAGAAAGCTACACATATTTTCTAATTTATAAGAAATTCTGTGCCTGCACGTGCAAAGCGTCGCTAGTTCCGTTAGGTATGAGTTACATACAGAACACCGATCACATGTGACACTGTCACCAGAGACCGAAGAGTATATCGGTGTGGAGTGACTGTGGTGGTTCCCGTTTTAAGAATTCCTGACTGTGAATTAGGTTCGATCAAATGGCCAACAGTCACCTGTCTTGATTCTGCCAGGCCATTTTCATTAAAAAGAAATTTCTACCATCAATATCAAATAATCAAAAATCACGGATGCTTGTTTTTCTTTTTTACCTTGGGTCTTGCCTTACAGAGGCAGGTGAAGAGAACATGTCTGACTGATCTGACACGAAAGAAGAAATCGTGCACAACAAATGCATTGCTGCCTGTCAATTTAGATTTGGTTTTATGGATGCTGACTTAGTTGAAAGAGCAGCCAGCAATAATGGAGCAGCAGGGTTTCGACTTTAACTTTGGTACAGTCAAATTCAACATTACCTGTATGATCATATTTGCTCGTAATCATGTATCTTTCCCTTTGTCTGTTCATTTGACTCTTGCTTTAGGCCCTGGGGACACCATAGAAATGAGATTGTTACGTTCAGAACAACACTTTAAATCATCTGGGTTTTTTTTCTCTCAAGTTTTTTCCACTTGAGCTGAAAAAAACCCAGAGCTCTTCTTTGTTTAGCCCATGTTGACCTTTCTCAAAATCTCTGCTTCCCCATGCAGACCATGAATCCCACTATATAATACAGCAAATTGGTGCCAAAGGCCTTTTGGCCTTCTCTCTAAGTCACAAAACGTATGGTCAACTTTTTCATGACAACAGTAAATACTGGCTGCTGAAGGGGAGTCCAAGTCGTCTGCCCACTGGCCAAGGAAGCTGTCTGTCCAGTCCCTGCTGGTTCTGCAGCCTGTTGTGGTACTCTGGCTGTTTACTGTTAGCAGCCAGAGATTGTTGGATCCAGGGTTCTGCTCGATGTCTTTCACAACATAGAAAAACAGTCTCGGAACAAAAGTATGAGGAGTAAACTGAAGGTGACACCATCAATTTCGGTTCATAGTGTCAGAATGGTGAACAGTATGGCAGGCTCCTGCGTGGCGCTCTTCAACGTAAGGTAACGTAGTGTGGCAAAATGGAGCCACGAGACGCCCTGAAATCAAGAGGGGCTGAAGGCAGGGCACCAGCTAGACTTGCTTACAAAAGTACAGGTTGTCACTCTACGCCAGTCCCCCACAGTAGAACAATGGGACAATTACACAGTGATCCACATTCTGTAGGTTGCTTGTCACGTCTCCCAGAGAGAGAGAGAGAGAGAGAGAGAGAGAGAGAGAGAGAGAGAGAGAGAGAGAGAGAGAGAGAGACAGACAGACAGACAGACAGACAGACAGACAGACAGAGACAGAGAGAGGGGGGGGGTGGGAGGGAGGGAGGGGGAGATTTTGTCCAATTTCATTAACCTTCCTCTTCCGCCGCCTCCGCTCCCACAATTTCTTGACAGTTCAGTAGGCAGCGCATCAGTTTCCTCTTCACTCAAACAAATCGATCTGAAGGTTTTTGAGTTTGGTCCTCATTTAGGGTATCATATTTTTGTATTTTTCCAACTCTCTCTCTCTCTCTCTCTCTCTCTCTCTCTCTCTCTCTCTCTCTCTCTCTCTCTCTCTCTATCTATCTCTCTCTCTCTCTCTCTCTCTGTGTGTGTGTGTGTGTGTGTGTGTGTGTGTGTGTGTGTGTGTGTGTGCTAAAGATTGAGAACTCAGTTCAAACCAATCACACAAGTACAGAAAAAGAGATTAACGAACGTTTGAACTGAAAAGGCAGAAATCTTATTTCCGGTGAAATCTCTCTCAACCATATGCCGCTTCTATCAGGTCAAATGACTATAGCCCAAGTGTCACCACATAAACACTGAGAAAGTCAATTACTATAGCCTAAGTGTCACCACAGGAACACTGAGAAAGTCCAACGTGGTCAAAGATTTTTGTTTGAAGAAAATGTCTGCATGGTGGACCCCTTCATCCGGCAAGCCAGCCAGAAGCACGCTGTATACTGTGCCCTGGGAAACTTAAAAGGCAGTTGTTACTTCTTTTGATTCTCCTATCTATCGTACAAATATATAATCATTGTTTGTGCAACTCCTGATTTGTGAGATACTGCTGGCACAATGGCCCTGTTCCGCCCATATTTCTCCATTGGTATTCTCTTCATTAATCGTGTCTTTCAGTATGACTTTAATCTGTTCCATTTGAGCCTAGAACTTGCGACGTGGGGGCATAGCCATATGTTTCATTTTTTTTTTTTTTTGAGAATGCGACGCCTTGCATATTTCCTAGCATTTCTATTGAGCACGGGGTTTTTTTCCTTTAAATGAGCTTTGAGCGCTTGTGAAACAAACTGAGTTTTTCATCCTTTTATATTATGCACGGGCTTATGTCGTGTGTGTGCTGCTGTCTCTGAGTTAAAGCTAGAGAGAGAGAGAGAGAGAGAGAGAGAGAGAGAGAGAGACAGACAGACAGACAGACAGAGAGAGAGAGAGAGAGAGAGAGAGAGAGAGAGAGAGAGAGAGAGAGAGAGAACATGTCAGAAGCATGACTTGATCGGTCTTTGATTAACGGATGTATTTTCAATGATTTCATTTCTTTATTTATTATTGATTTATTTATCCACTTATCCATTTATGTATCTATTTGTTTGTTTAGTTATTTATTTATCTAGTCATTCATTTCTGCATTTATTCAATATTAAAGTATTTATTTCATTATTCATATTCATTTATTTTGTGTACTGTTTAGATTAATATTTTCTTTGCTTCACAAGTTGTGATGTTAGAATTCTTATCACCCTCTGTTCTTGTTCCTGTCCTCGTCGCTGTGTGGCCATAGTCCACAGGTAGAGAAGTGGGTTGAGGGCCGAGTTGAGAGGTAGCAGGAACACAACTAAGGCGTCATGGAGTTTGCTGAATCCAGTGACATGGTGTGAAGACATCATCGTCACCAGTCCGAAGCAGAACCAGCACACAGCGTCTGTGATCGCCACTTTGCCTATTACGTGGGCTGAGGAATAATAGGGTCTCTTTGCAGATTCCAGTGTTATTCTGTATTTAGGTGTTTGCTTGTAGATAGCAGTCTGACCAGCAACAATCATTACAGATAAAATACAGTTTGCTGTCACAGTAACTGTGAACCATCTGAACCTTTGGTTCGATTCGTATTGATCAAATAAGCCAGACGGCACAAACCAGACTGTCCACATAGCCCCCAGTGTGACAATCCAGGAAAAAATGGTACAAACGACAACAAGAGTCCAACAATCCATGCAGATGTACAAGCTACGACAGTTATCTTGTCATGATAATGTAACGAACGCTCCCTGATGCAAAGAGTAGATATATGATCTAAAACGATGAGCCAAATGATCAAAATGGACACTTCACTAGACAAAAGAGATATCAAGGCAGTCACCTTGCAAGTCATACTGCTAGTCCAGGATTTTTCAGCTTGGATGTACATTCCATGAAACAAGGCATCTGACACAAGGCCAATGCTGACATGAATTCCCATTAGAATATTGGCAAACTGAAGATGAGAGATGGCAGCCACAAAGCTGCTTCCAACCATGCTACGGGTTAAAAACAAAATCATCATACAACAAAGCAAATTGCCTAAAATGGCACATAAACTGATCAACCAAAAGAAAGCCTTGTACATCTGTGTTGGTATCAGTGTTGTACATGAAGGAAGTATAGTGTCAGGTGCAAAACAATTCAACTTGTCTGACCGTTTGGGGAGTATATTTTCACAGCAAAATCTGTAGTTTGATGAGAAAATCGTGTTTAAATGTGTTGACCCAGAATACACGTCAAACGGAAAATATGCCACTGGGTTGCCCTGTATGTCCAATGCAGTTAATAGTGGAATGTTCTTGAAACCAACGGATCCAATGACTCGGATGGCAGAAAAAGAAACATTCAAATACTTTGCACGAGGAAGATATGCACAGACAATATTGTTCACTGTCGTTAAACTTGTATTTGAAGTATCAACTTGCCTCAAGGCATAGTGAATGGTTTTGACATTTGTAATTGTTACTTCGCTCAGAGGGTTGTGTTTCAGTTGCAAACTGTGTAAATTAGGTAACAGAAAGAAAGCACTTTACATCGACAGTTCTCAATTGATTGTTTGCAAGATCTATGAACTGCAAATTTTCAAGCTCTGTATGTGAAATATTAACCAGAGAGCAATAAGACAAATGCAGGCGGACAAGGTATGATATCTTGGTAAAATCACTCGGTGACATCATCGAACCTGTGGCGTCAACGTATCGAAGATGAAGAAAACGGTCAACAGGAAAAAAGAATGACTGCACATGAAGGAGTGACCTTGGCACAGACAGCCTGGAGGACAGGTCCTGTCACACATCAGTTCATCATCCCGCTGTGGACACTGACCCCACCCATCACAGAGATTGTCTCCATGCACACACACCCTGGAAGCTCGACAGACATAGAATCCAGGACATGTCACTCGCTCACACTCTTGTTCATCCTCTCCATAAGTACAGTCTGAATATCCATTGCACCGAGTGTAGATAGGAAGACAGTTCAACAGCTCAGCAGTGCAATGGTAATGGCTGTCAGGACAGGCTTCATCAGTTTTCATCGTCTCCTGAGTGAAATATCCAGTGCCATCCAGGTTGATATAAAATCGTCCTGTCTTGTCTCCATCACTGGCCTTACTGCAGTAGGGACATGGATTGCTCTTATCTTCATCACAGTTTGTCTCATCTGAATCATCCACACAGTCTGAAAAGTCGTTTGCACCGTTGACTATGTAGCACATACTGACCATTGGAACACAGAAATCCATGATGTGGATGATGCTCACAGAATGACTCGTCACTGTTGTCTGAACAGTCCTGACGGAAGTCACACACTAATGTGAACTGTACGGCTGTGACGTCATCATCACACATGAACATGGCGTAAGTGCAGAAGGTGAATCCCTCAGGAAAGAGCTCCTATAGACGTCTGCTGATCAGTCACGTTCCGCACCGTGCAGAACTGTAAAATTCTTGGATTCCCACAGTGGCTGTGAATGTCACATGACAAAAATGCGTGTGTCATGTGGTTGTTTGGACACAGACACAAAAACTGTAACGTATCTGTAAATCTGTTTTGGAGTGACTGTTTACGTATTAGTGCGACGTTTGAAGAACACTCCATGACTGACAGTGATTTTATTTCGCCAGTGCACGTGAGTATTGTACAGATCCAAAATGATCAACTCTTGGTAAAACAGCAATTGATTCAAAGACATACTGCTTCAAGATTCTCGATGGAGCGTATACACCTTTTACTACAAGATGGTTCGTATAGTAGATCAAAGTATTATCTGACCATTTACGAAACCTGCTGTATGAAAACAGTTGTTTGACCCAACCTGTGGTGTAACCAAAAAGCTGTGTTTCCGGAATCGAAAAACTTTTGAAGAATATGAAGACAGTCCCTCTGTTTCCCTCCTTGTTTTAATTGAAGCCAGTATTCCCCCAGTTGCTTGACATTCATAAGAAAGCAGCGCCAAGGCATACTTAATTCCGAGGTGATTAATTTAAAACATTTATTACATGAAGCCACCATTCCCTGACATCCAGGACTGCTAAAACGACAGTGTTCTGTTTCATCTCGTCCATCTTCACACTCTGGTTTTTGGTTGCAGTAAAAGTGGCTGTAAAATTTAGAATAATGATTTACTGAGCAGTTAAAGACACCGCTGGACAGTTTTTGCGGCTGATCGTTCTCAGGTAATACTGCAAAATAAATGCTCAGACCAGTTCGATCACAGGGAAAAGTTATTCGTAGGTATGATGTATCAATGACAAAAGCTGGTGAAAAACACTCCATACATACACGTGCAACACGAGGCTGAGATGTGTTGGGTGTTGTGTAAATCAGTTTCAGTTTTGATTTCCGATCATCAGAACAGTATTCAGGCCACTTCGCTCGATAAATACTAATGATAACGACATTTCGATCAGGTACTTTTAATTCAGTTTCGCAATTCGTATCAACATAAGAAGGTAGTATTGGTACTGTAACATACCAAGAATGTTTAGAAATGTGTTTTTTGTAATTACATTGATGTCTTGTGTGGTTTACACAAAGAGATCGAGATGGCGTCAAAGAAATATGTCTTGCAACTTAAACTTTCACGTTTTGATTTCCCCGTCAACATATACCATGGTAAACCCTTTCCCCAATTAAACTAATTTGAGGTAGAACACTTGACTCACACTAGAATATTAAATGTTACGTGGTTTGTGTTTTGCAGTTACGCGGGTTGAACGTTTACTCGAACCTGATCGAACAGGGGTTTAATGAATTCATAACATGAAGCATTCTGGTAATCAAATGAGCTTTTGGGAACGTTAATTTGCGACATCTGTATTGGTCTAATATAAGAAGAATTTTTTTTTTTGTTGTATTCCAAGTAAGTTAAGGTAGGCCTATGTTTTTGAAATACAGAGTAGAATGTTTTTGTTTACATTTAATCACATTGCAATGTCTTGTTTTTTTGAATGATTTGTTCATGGTTAAAAGTTTGCAAAGAACGCGCTGTTGAATACACAAAGAGATCGTCAAAGAAATATGTATTGCAACATAAAACTGCAACCAATGATTTTTCCCGTCAACATTTCATACCATGGTAACCCTTCACCATATTCCACTAATTTGGTGTAGAACACGCCTGACTCACACCAGAATGAACTTAAATGTATACGTGCAAGTGGGTGCATACGGGGTGGAACGTTTACTTGCACCTGACAAAACGTGGTGAATGCATCACACATCCCATGAACTATACTTTGGTGAACTTCAAATGACATTGGGAAGTTTACATTGCGGCAATCTGTTGTGTTGATCTCCAGAGTTGTGAAATTAATGTTTGTTTGGTTTATGAAGTATGTTGCACCAGGGCATATGTCTGTAATCCTCGTTAGATCTGTTTTAACGTTAGTTTTGATGTGATCTTGCTCTTCTGCTCAATCGTATCCGTACAAAATCAGATCACACACACACACCACACACACACACACACACACACACACACACACACACACACACGTACACGCACACAAACACACACTCAAGGATACTTGCTACCATGTATACATCCCACACTTGTGTCCACACATTTAAAGCAGGCATTACACAAATCAGACCTGCAGGAACTTGCTAAGTGCCTGTCAACAGCATCCAAAGCCATCTGACTGACCACATACCAATGGAAACCACGTGATGCTTCAGTCTGCATGAAGCATTGTGTCAGACCTTTTGCTCATGCAACGCTCTCTCTCTCTCTCTCTCTCTCTCTCTCTCTCTCTCTCTCTCTCTCTCTCTCTCTCTCTCTCTCTCTCTCTCTCACCCTACTTCAAACTTCTTACTTAACAGTAATCTTTTATTCCTGATTTATATTTAACTCTACAGGTTGCTTTTACAGTTGAAGTAATTGTATAATTTGCAACATTATTGATCTTTTGAATGGTGCTATTGTTTTTTTGTTTTCTTTTTGTTTTTATACTTAACTTTGAGCTTATATTGGAGTGTTCTGTTTTACATTTGGGGTGTTTGTTTAAATGTTGTGTTAATATTGCATATGTGTTGCTGGTTTGTGGTGGTGATGTGTGCGCCTCTGTGTGTGTGTGTGTGTGTGTGTGTGTGTGTGTGTGTGTGTGTGTGTGTGTGTGTGTGTGTGTGTGTGTGACACTGTTTTGGCGGGGTGTGTGCGTGTGATTCTGTATTGGTGTGGTGTGTGTGTGTGTGTGTGTGTGTGTGTGTGTGTGTGTGTGTGTGTGTGTGTGTGTGTGTGTGTGTGTGTGTATCTGGGGTGGTGTGAGGTGGGGGAGAGGCGGTAGGATGTATGCGTGCATGTGAAATATATATATATATATATATATATATATATATATATATATATATATATATATATATCACACAATAAAGTTTGTGAGCCGGTAAAAAAAACTCTAAAAAAAAAACAACTCTAAAAATGCTCAACCAAAAAGGGAGCGACATAAGTTTAAAATTGCACACAAAAAAAACTGATAAAACCACGTATGACAGCATTTGCAAAAAAAGAAAAAGAACTCGTGCACCGTATGGATCTAAGTGATAGGATAGAAACAACAGCAATAAAAGAAGCTTTTATAACACTTAAAGATCATAAGCCTAACTTCCCCAACAACCCAACATGTAGATTAATAAACCCATCTAAGTCTGAATTAGGCAAAATAAGCAAAACAATTCTGGAAAAAGCTATAGAGGACATAAAACAAACACCGATTACAACCTTTGGAAAAATAGCTATGAAGTTATCGAATGGTTCAAGGAACTTAATAAACAGAAAAACACAGTGTTTATCACTTTTGATATAGTGGGTTTTTATCCATCTATAGATGAGGAATTGCTTACCAAAGCTTTAAAATTTGCTAACAAGTACACAAACATAACAGAGGCTGGGATGGAAATCATCTTCCACACTAAGAAAACCCTACTCCACAGCAGTAATGATACTTGGAAAAAAAAAAAAAAAAAAACAGCAAAAATTCAACATTTGATGTCACAATGGGCTCATATGACGGTGCCGAAACATGTGAACTAGTTTATTCATGCTATTTAATATACAGAAAACACTTGGTAAACAGGTTGGTTTGTACAGAGACGACGGCCTCGCCGCGCTTAACAATAAACCAAAACCATTGAAAATAAGAAAAAAGAACTTTGTAAAATCTTCCAAAACCATAACTTAAAAATCACAGTAGAAGCCAACAAGAAGGTAGTAAACTACCTAGATATAACATTAGACCTTAATGACCATGTATACAAACCATATAAAAAAAACCTAACGACATACCCATCTACGTAGACATCAAAAGTAACCATCCACCTTCTATCCTAAAAAAACCATACCCAATGGCATAAACAAAAGACTATCCAACCTGTCATGCAACGAGAAAGTATTCAACAGTGCAGCAGTTGAATACCAAGAGGCGCTGAAAAAAGTGGCTACAACTACAAACTACAATATAACCCAGATAATAACATGAACAGTAATAAGAAAAACAGGAAAAGGAAGATCATATGGTATAATCCCCCATATGATGGAAGAATAAAGACTAACGTAGGAAAAGAATTCTTTAAAATTCTTATAACATCATTTCCAAAAGATCATGTACTATCTAAAATATTCAATAAAAACACCATCAAGCTATCATATTCATGTATGCCCAACCTCAAAAACATAATTGACTCATCTAACAAAACTAAAGGCAACACAGCCAAAAAGGGTAACAAAAGGACATCTTGTAACTGCACTAAAAAAGAGTATT
>JADBJO010033602.1:0-14407 GCA_016801955.1 Conus betulinus
GCTCCCCTAGAAGAAGCCCCTCAGAAAACGACTAGTCGCCCGCCACAAAACCCGGATATTTATAAAAACCTCTTTTTTTTGTTCTTTTTCCATCAACAAACACTCATAGGTGGAACATCCTCCCACTGTAAATAATCCAACTGGTCCCGCCAGTCCGTTGTTTCAGCCATCTTAAAAACGATACCTTCCTTCTCCTATGCTTAAATCCAGTTCCCACCCATATTCTTATATAGAAATATGCAGCACAGTCCCATCATTGGTCGTATGGGTAAATTAAGCAATTCTTTGAATTTTGACCTATATACCCGGCCAAACCGCAAACAACAACCCGTCTTTTTGTGCGCTTGTTTGTCCCGATATATCCCAAAAAAACCACCGCACACTCTTTCCTCTACTACTGTACTCTTTCACCACATGTTCCACGTCACACCAACACCGAGCAAATACTATCTAAACCCTTCCACCAAATCATATTTCTATCCGAAACTCCTTCTGCATGGAATATTTCTCCTTTACTTGTAGAAAACAAATGCTTAAATATTTGAAATGGTTTCAAAGTTATTTGTATTTTCTTCTTTACAAAAAGCGTTGGAAAACTAACCAACAGCCTCAAGGTTTACTGTGTTGTCCTAGGCAACTTATATTTCACCTCTTTTGAAATTAACGAGGCCTTCAATCTATATCAACCTAGTTAGGGGGATGTCCAGAGGGGCTGGATCGTTTACAGCGTTTTACATCATTGTCCTGATTATGTCTTTACGATATCATGTATATGATATTTTGGTTTTGATTTACTGTACACTGCAGACGACCAGTGTTTGCACACATTCTGTCGTGTGCCAGACTTGCCTTAAATGCCTTAGGCAGCCACACACCAAAACATGCAATGCACCCTGTCACCATTTTCTCTTATATTTGTTGATTTTTTCCCTATTTCTTTTTTTAAATTCTAAATCGCCAATTTCTAAATGTTTGGCTCTTCTTTTGTTTACAAGTATATCGCATTTTTAACTATACTTTTATTGTTTACCATCTTTTGTCATATTTAAATTTGGTTGTCTAGTTATGTAATATTTTGTATTATAGGCCGCCATCAGTCACAATGTTTACTCTGCAAGTCTCACTGCCAGGTCTGTATATAAGAGTCTCCTTGTTGTCCTTGCAAATGTGCTTTGGTGTTCAATGTATGTCATGTTCATGGAAAATAAAACCCCCCCCCTATGTAAAAACCAAACCAAATATTTCCATGTTACAACAGCACAACGTAAATAATATGAAAAAAGTATCTCACCTCAAGCCAAGAAAACCAAAATCCTACTCTCGTGCCCTACTGTTTGAGCAAACGTTTTTGTGGAGAAATGAGAGTGAAATAATCGACGACTTCCGAGTGTATTCGACAATAAGAAATATGCTAGGGGTCCCCACATATTACCGTCAACCACATCAAAAATTTTAGACAAGATTAATCTGTGGCATGCAATACAAGTCCGATACTGTCGGCGGATTGCGTGTGACTGCTATCACGTAATTGTCTATTTGTATTGAACATAAAGTGGAAACACAGTTTAGGCATATTCCCTCTTGTGGTGTCAATACACCAATATCAACGGTATATTTAATATAGGAAGTACATCAGCGTATTAAAGTATAATACATGAAAAAAAAAAATGCTTTACAATCGTCCGGTCCCCTGTCCCTTTTGATTCCATCATTTTCATATACTTAAAGAAATAACACGCACAGTTAAATACAACAAAAAATAATATGTATGAATCAAAATGGTATTTAACACCAACGCCGTCATTGCCTTTTAAAAAAAAAACGCGCCGTGATCATGTATCATTAGTGTAGTCAATAGAAAAACCGGACCCGGACTTGCGTGTCTGCATTTTCCATAAACACACGTTGTCTTTTTTCGACGCTCTTCCTTGCTTGTCCTTTTTTGTTTTTACTTTTTTTTTTGGGGCCGGGAATGCAAAACTCCACCACTTTGCATGGCCGATTCTCTTGACTAAGGTCCTCTTGGCA
Source organism: Conus betulinus (assembly GCA_016801955.1). Lineage (NCBI taxonomy): Eukaryota > Metazoa > Mollusca > Gastropoda > Neogastropoda > Conidae > Conus > Conus betulinus. Next base: position 2,029 of record JADBJO010033602.1, read on the forward strand.
GGTGGTTTTCAGGAGTCAGGTTTGTTGACGCTGTGATGGGGTGATGGCCAGAAATGATGCCGGGTGCCGAATAATCCCAACCAACGGGACATTGACAGCTGACGCCAAATCCGTCCCTCACAAGGGTTGACAGGTCCAGATGATTGTTGGTCAACGTCTGCCCATTCGATGCTCTTTGACTTGATTAGTCACTTGAAACTGCTCAATTCAGCACAATGCTTCATGGGGGAATTCCAGGGCCATTCCCTTTCTGAGTTGACACCAGCCGTCCTGGCCTTTCTGTTGTGGTTTTTTTTTTGTAGTTAACTTAGTATATAATCTAAACACCTAAACACTAGAACCACTCCCCCAATGGTCTTGATTCGAGGCAAAACGTTCTGGTCCCAAAGGAATAGTTTAGACGTAGACTTTTTTTTTTTCTCCGCATGTTGGGTTTCCAAATTTTCAGGAACATAAAATATTCTACAACCAAACCCCCTAACTACTAACTCAAGTTTTGTTATTTATATAGTTATCCCAGAAAATAAAGCTGTTTTGGTGGGGCCAGGTACAAAAAAAATTATTGGCACCCATCTAGTGAAATTGTTGTATAAGACCTGTGGATATACCCAATACATGAAATTACTTTCTATCATTAGAGACGGGTTGTTTAAAGGGGAAATGAAAATATAGACTGCAATCGATAATAGAACTAATCGCCCCCTACTCTTTCCTTTTCTTTCTTTCTTACAATAAAGTAAACCAAACCGCACGCGGAACTAGTGATCTGTAAATACTCGTTTATTAAAACCGAAAATATGCACGGTCCTCTGAATGAATTTTTGAATTGTGCTGATAAAATAGTCGGGTGACAGGGCCAAAAACTTTCCAAGGTATTTTATTTCCGCTTTTCCGTTTTTTTTTTCTTTGTTTTTTTTTTCTTTTTTTTTTTCCTTTTTTTTTTTCCCCTTTTTTTTTTTTTTTTCCTTTTTTTTTTTTTTTTTTTTTTTTTCCGCTTTCCATCGAAAACCAAAACGCTAACAAAAATCACCCAAATTGTTTTTCCTGACTTTCGCTGTTGGTCGAATTAATAACAAACCCCCTGAGCGGCGCGGCGTCTTTGATATTAATATGACCGAGGGTAGTTTTTTTTTCTGGTTATATACCTCCAACGTAAACATCTTTTTGGGCATTGAACGCGTAAAACGGGGGCGGGGATCAGTGGACACAAAAACCACAACGTCTTTATAAATTTTGGCAAATTTTGCAGTTTCCTCACTGTTCGTTGTGCGACCCAATCTTCGCACTTGGCGAGAACGATATATCTCGTCATAACATACCTGGCTGTCCATTTCACACATCAATTTCCAGCGTATCCCCAGACGGTGGCCCAGGGGTGCCCCTGTGATCTTGAATTGTCGTAATATCACGTGAATAGTGGAATAAGGGACTTTCAATGACGGGAACACAAACACCCAACACCACAAGGATGGCCCAGGGCTTAGAATTTTTAGTTCCAACAAGTTCAAAAACCCCAAAAAACCACAACAACCACCCCTTTTATTAGCTCGACTATTAGCCTCAAAACACTGCTGATCTCTCCATCAGAATACCTGGGACTCAAGGATCAAAAGGAAAATAACGTGTTTTCCCATCCCTCCTCCCTCCCTCCGTTTTTCCTCCCCTTCCCCTCCCCGTTTTTCCCTCCCCTCCCATTTTTCCCCTTCCTTCCTCCCCAATTAAAATTCCGTTTCCTCCGGAAAAAAACTCTCCATATCCTACTCAATCTATCCAGATCCCCCCCTATCCCGTTTCCAGGTCCTTGTTGGGCCATGGGTCTCCTGGTTGCCTGCGTCATACTGGTGAAAGACCCTGACAGAATTTGGTTGATCACACGCTGGGGTTAAGATCTTATGGTAAAGCGGACCTGGCGTCCATTCCGATTTACAGACTTAAAAAGGATAGTGTCAAAATGCTGGAAAAGTTAATGTGTTTCCCTGGTTGTAGTGTCCGTTTACATGAACGGCGGGGTGTCTATTATCTCAGACCATGATGATCTTTGTAGGAGTCATTGACGCAAGAAAAAGGGTTGTCCCTGCCAGCACTTCGTAAGCTTTCCCCTGCGGGATCAGGTCAAAAGTCTTTTTTTGAAACACCTCGTTTTTTTATTAAAGGGGGTACATTACAAGTCGTCCCATTTGTTTTTTCCACTTTTTTTTTTTTCCACAACGCCCTTTTTTTCTTCATCGCCAAGCCGTATTTAAATAAACTTTTTTCGAAACAAACAAAACAAGGAAGCGTAAAGTTATGATGGGATTTTAAAACAAATTCAACCCGAAAGAGCCGGGTCGAGATCCCATCAAATTTGAAGTTTCTTCTTGACGGGGCAATGAGGTCGATTTTGACGTTCACCACCGAAATACCACCACTACCGGAAAAAACAACCAAACAAAACCAGAAAAAAGAAAAAAAAAAAAAAACAAAACAACAAAAGAAAAAACAAAACCCAGTTCACCCACCCAGTAGAAACCACGCACACAACCGTTTGAATCCTGTAACGTTGCTGAGGCCATACTATCCTGTGAGTGTAAATTCTGGTTCCCTCATTGTCCCCACTTCATTGCTGTCAGCCTTCAGCTTCTCTCCCTCTACGTGGGTCGGAGTCCACTGTTTCATTTTTCCCTGCGAATCTGCAAAATGAACCCGGTAAGTTGTCCCCATATAACAGCCCAGACATTCCCAGGGTGGGAAGCGCTCTTTTTTGGCTTCCCTCCGTTCTTAGTTTATTGTAGATTCCGATGTCAGGCCTGGTATGGTAGTGTTTTTTGTGGCTCGGGTGAAAATTAATGTTTCGTTAAGACTAACTCCTACTACTCGATAAACAAAACTGGGTTAACCATAATTGCGGTAGCCCTCCCCGTAAACTGGTGTCCGCCCCCGCCAAGGTTTCCCTTTTCCTTCTTCTCTTCTCCCTCCTTTCTTCTCCCATCCGGTTCCGGCTCGTCACTTTAGGGAGCCCGTACCGTGGAAGATGATGGGTTTGTGTTAAATCCAAGTAATTCGTTGTAGACCCTGACAGTGGGGAAACGAACACGTAAATATTTCGATTGGTGCACCCAGGAAGAGAGTGGCTAACGAGATGATATTCCCCACAAAAGCCCCTCCTCTTGAACTGAACTTGCTGTCTGGGTGGGGGGTGGTGTGGGGGGTACAGAAAAACAATCAAGATTCTTGTTATGTACAAACTCGCCTCGCATGAGTGAATGGTGAAGCAAGCGAGCGCCAAGCAGCGCCCAAAATATCTACCCACCCCAGGTCCCACCACAACCCTCGTGATCTTCCTTTTCTTTTCCTTGTGCTCATTAAATCTGACTAGCCCGGGATTTTTGTGATGTCCTATAATGTTAATTCATTAATGTCGTTCGAATTTACCCCGGTAGGTGGTTTACTACTCCAGTGGAATTTGGTTTTACTGCTTTTACACTACTGCTCCACTGCTTTTGACTGGCTTTGATGATCCAATTAATCCTTTTTTTTTTTTTTTTTTTTTTTGGTTTCTTTTTTTTTTGTTTTTCTTTTTCTTTTTTTTTGTTGTTTTTTTCGTTTTTTTTTCTTTTTTCCTTTCTTTTTTTTCTTCCTGCTTTGCCCGACCTTCGCTGTTTCAAAGATGTTCCTTAAATCATTTTTGACCAGAGAGGTACATCTTGGGCCACACACGGGAGGGCAGTCCCCATTTTGGGCTTCTTTCTTTCCCCGTTCTTCTTTTAATAAGGAAGAACGATGCCCTTTTTTCCCTCTTCCTTCCTCCACTTTTCAACAGAGGAATCAAAGATCTTCCAATACTGGATAATAAACTCTCCGTCCTCTACCTCTCTGGTGTCTATCCCCCAACAAGACGGTCTTCCTCTCCCTTCCCTGACTCCGTCGTTCCGGGTTCACTTTTTGTGTACATACGTATTTCGGTAAGCTCTTTGGCTGTCGTGTTTTATAGGGGGTCTAGAGCATTCCCTTAATAATAATTTATCGGCCGTCATCGGTCATACGCGGGTTCCGTCTGGACGAAAGTCGAAGTGGTCACCATGTATTCTCCCCACCTCATCACGAATTGAAACTAACTGTTGGGGTGCCAGGTGAGCTGGGTTAAAAAAAATCGTTTCCTGTCCACGTGTTAAATCTTCAAAAGCGACTTTCGAAGACTAGATGAGGCTTTCCCTCCTAAAACAAAAAAATGTGATTGATCCTGTGTCTTGTGGGTGGTTTTTGGAACGATTCGAAGGAAGAGGTGCATGGAACGTCACCTCCACCCGGCATGCGCATTCACTCAGTCAGATTCGCAGTAGAAAGACTACACAGCGCTTGTAAATTTTTCCGTTCCATAGGTCCAATCACAAAAGCAGGGTGTTTCATAAAAACGACTGGCTGGCTCCTTCTAATCGCCTGGTAGGTATGGTAGACCTTTTAACTCTGGCAAGAACCCGCATCTCGGGCTTCAGAGATAAAACAAAACAAAACACTCGGCGCTTTTACAAGACCAGAATACAGCAAGCCGCATCCTCTATTTTCCTGTATATGTTACGTCGCGCCCGACTTTTTTCCCTTCTAGGATGCGGAAATGTTTAGGAGGTGGAGGTGGTTCTGTGGTCTTTTTTCCGATAATGTTTATGGTTAGGGAGGAGCCGAGGCGACTTTTCTGGAGGCGCAGTTATAGCTCAAAGTTAAAAATCATCGATTTTCCTTATTCTTTTCGGAGTTCGGGTCGGGTTCTATTCGGGGGTCGTTAGCCCAACCGACTCTTTCCTGCTTAACTTCTTCTTCTTAACCTTCTTTCTTTCGTTTGTTAAATATTTGGTGCTGTCGAAATAAAAACAAAAAAAAAAATCGGTGGTTTCATAAACGCCCTACCCTCTCCGGGCTCATCCAATCACACTTCCATGTGTAATTCATGTGCAAAGTAATGGCATGGGCCTATACGTTAGATGTGCTAATTACGTATATCTCATGATTTGAACGGTTGCCCTTATATTGTAGTACTTTGGGGCGGGGGGTGTGTGTGGTTGCTGGTGAAATTTAATGATCACGAAGGAATCGTTTCTCAGGAGAGTTATTTGCACATGCAGAGATCAGTCCTATGGAACCTGTACAAGCGATGCGAATGCTTACCTGCATAGTAATTCCCTTATATGTAATGATCACTGAAATTCCCTGAAGCTGTAGTCGTAATACAGAACTAGAAGCTCTCTTGAACAGGAAACATCTAATAAGGGAACATTGTTTGTGTACTGACTTTTCCGGCCTTCCAAGTTGGAAAGACCCCAACACCCCCATGATGCCACACTATAGTTTGGCGCTTGCCGACCGGATTCTTCACACCTCACTCTTGTGTCTGACATTGTTCTTTTTTATTATTCATCTTCCGTCCCCTGACATTTGGCTAGTTTTAGTTCTCTAATTTTTTTTATGAAGAGATCCTAGTGTACTTTGAACTTTTTTGTTCACACACAGAGCAGCATCCAAGAACAGCAAAGAAGACGTTCCTTGTTAATGAGGCCGTATTGACACTCTGTACATATATGCAGTTAAGGTCCAGAGTGGTGTGGCTGATTTTGAAAGCATCTTGAGGCAAAGGCAAAAAACTTTGTTTTTGTGGGTCCAAAAGTTAATTTCCTTCCATGTTAGTTCCTCCAGTCAATTTCTTTTTTTTTCCATCTCTCCCCTGTCCATTTCCTTCCCGCTTTTTCCAGCGGTTAACTACACGAAGATCCTTTCCCATGCACATGCTCCTCACTCTACTCTTTTGTGAAGAATTTCCCCCGTTTCCTCTTTCCTCCCATCTTAACTGGACCTGACCCCAGTTTTTTCCTTTTCGCTCAACCCTTCCCCAGAGCAACAAGATGCTCCGATCTCAACTGAAGCCTCTCTTATCCGAGATTGAGACTAAAAGAAACAGCATCTACGGAAGACGTGGAAATCAGGTAACAAGAGGAACCATTTTTTAAAGAAATCAATACATTAGCAAAGACAAACAGAAAACTTGGACTCTTTCTTCTTTTTCTGGTGTGGCATAAAAAAAGAATGTTAAGGGGGAAGGAATTGGGATTTCAGGGAGAAATGCAAAGTGGACCATTCGGGGGAGGTCCCCCAAGACTTTAAGGGTAGATCCCAGGAACGCGCCACAACAGATCTTTTGATCCTTACCCATTCCAAGTGAATCATTCGTGCCATATCCTCTTACCACATTTGGAAGGCAGGCAAAAAGAAAGAAGTGAAGATTTATATGGTAAAATGTTCGAAACCAGAAGAGAAGTCCCTCGTCAAGATTCCTTCTGACACTTTTCACTGCATCTCCGAGAATCTTTTACTGGGCACAGAAGAATTTTTTTTGAAAGGGAGACCACACCGAGGGCACTAAATTCTCCAAGAATTTTTCCATATGATCTCCGTCGTTTGATAGAAAAAACAAATCATTGAGGCCAAGCCAAGCGTTTGGGGACACGAAGGATGAGACATCTTTGAGATCATTTCATGCAATAGGTATCCAGAGAGACGGTTTTGAGGGAGTAAGAGAATTGAGAAAATGGTGCAAGAAAAACGGTACCCCTGTTTCCTTTGTAAATATCCGCACATGGCCTTCTTTGGACTGAAGATTGTGACGGCCTCACCTTCCCCTCTGAATGTTGACAAAAAGTGTCAGGAAGATCGGCTGTGAAGGAGAAGGATCACAAGAACTTGAAGAATTGAAAGACATATGTTAGAAACAACAGCAGCCAAATTGATCAGCTAGTGAATGTTATTGGGAGAATGAACTTTAACGAAGCTGTCAGTTTCTGTGGAAAAGACACAGCAGCAGCTGGACAATCACAAGGAACTACTGCTGGACAGTCGTTCTACCAGCAACGCCCCAACTTTTAGAAAGAGAGGCAGATTTCCGAAGAGGAGGAACGTCTGCAGGGGACCAGGCAGGTTTTCCAACATATCAGCAGTATACATCAAGCACAGACGACAGGCCATTGGTTAATGCCCAGTTCATCACTGCCACTATTGACGGAACCCCAGTGTCATGCACTGTGGACACAGGCTCCATGGTTACTACTGTGACAGAAGATTTTTACAATCAGCATCTGAAGGTGCATAAGCAGCTGAGGGAGAACACCTACACACTGACAGCAGCAAATGGCCTAGGAATTTCCCTACCTGGGCTATCTCTGTGTGGACATTCAGCTGGGAATAGAAACCTTCAAACAAAAGGGGTCTTTGTTGTCAAGTCAGCAGTAGAGAAAAGCACAAGCAAGGGAAGAGAAAGGGCAGCCATGCTTGCTTGTGAATTGATGTTCTGCAAGACTGTAAGAATCTTGCAGAAGTGTTGTGAAAACTCAAGTTCCATCTACAGAGGGTTGCATCCGTGAGAGCCATTCTGCACGACCTTGAGCAGAAAAAGAGAACGTCAAAGTTCATCAAGACCAGAGATGACCAAACTTTGCTCCCGGCAAGTTCCATCACTGTTTGTCATGACATCAGATGGGTATAGAAAATTCCAGAAAAACAAGGAAGTCATTGTGCAACACCTACAATGCAGTGAACATTTGCCAAGGGGAGTAATGGTTAATTGATACAGTGAACAGGAAGAGGAATGGACTGTATCCAGTTCAAGTTGTTTAAACTTCAGACAGACTGATATCTTTCTCAAAAAAGGAACACGTATAGGTACCCTACACAGATATGGACATCATGTGCGATCCAGAGTCAGACATTTGTGTGGAAGAAATAGAAGTTAAATGGAATCATCATGGTCTTCAAGAGGGAAACAGATGTCAAGAAGACAGTGGACAGACAAGAAGAAGTAAAACTGCCAGAGGCAGACCTGGAGAGAAATTCAACCCAGAGGAGCAGAAGAAGTTAGCAGCTCTTTTTACAGAGACACAGAAATGTTTCCCCAAGGATGGAGAAGTCGGATATTCTGATATAGTCAAGTTTACTGTCAACACTGTGGGATGATGTCCCTGTCAACCAGCTCTACAGAAGAATACCCCAATATCAATTCATGGAAGTCAAGGCTCATATCCAGAAACTTTTTGGATCAAAACATTATCAGACCGAGCCATAGCCCATAGCCTCACCCATTGTGCTAGCTAGGAAAAAAAGACGGGGGCCGGCGTATGTGTGTTGATTACCAGCGCCAGAATGCAAGGACAGTTCGTGACAGTTTCCCTCTCCCACGGATCGAGGAAGCTTTGGACTCTCTAGGAGGTGCCAAGTACTTTTCAAGCCTTGACCTGGCATCAGGATACCATCAGATTGCGGTTGAAGAGAAAGACATACGAATAAGACTGCATTTGTGACACCTTTTGGACTCTTTGAATGGGAGCGCCTCCCATTTGGGGTCTCTGGAGCTCCAGCTTGTTTCCAGCGTTTCATGCAGAGTCTGTTCACAGACAGCTGTTTGAGTTTCTGATCATCTATCTTGACGATCTATTGGTGTTTAGTAAGACTCTAGAAGACACCTTGAACACCTGGACTATGTCTTCCAGGTCATTGAAAAAACATGGCCTCAAGCTCAAGCCTTCCAAGTGTCAGCTTTTCAGAGACAAAGTTCCATACTTGGGCCATGTCATCTCAGCAGAAAGGTGTGGCAACTGACGAGGAGAAGGTTGACACTGTGAAGAACAGGCCTACCTCAGCCACAGTGAAGCAGCTTCAAGCCTTCTTGGGCCTCTGTGGGTATTACCGCAGGTACATCAAAGATTTTGCTCTCATCGCCTCACCCCTGTATGATGCAATGCAGCCCTGTGGACAGAAAGGAAAAGAAAAGGTGTGCAGCGAAGAAAACCCTGAACTGGACTCCAGAATGCCCAAGAAACCTTTAAGCGCTTGAAGAGTGAACTCACCTCGGCTCCAGTGTTGACTTTTGCCGAGTTCACGAAGCCCTACATTCTACACGTAGATGCCAGCCATGATGGACTTGGAGCGGTCCTTTCTCAGGAAGTGTTGTGGCTTACGCCAGCAGACGACGACTGAAGCCAGCGGAACGCAACATGGAGAACTACTCCAGTAGGAAACTGGAAATTTTGGCTCTTAAATGGGCCATCACCGAAAAATTCCGAGAGTACCTACTGGGATCCAGATTCACGGTATTCACAGATAATAATCCATTGACCCACCTAGACAATGCGAAACTCAGGGCAGTGGAGCAACGCTGGGTGGCAGACCTAGCTCCATTCAACTTTACCTTGCAGTTCAGAAGAGGAAAGGACAATGCTAATGCGGATGCTTTGTCAAGGAGAGGCGGATCGCCAGAAGCTGTCTTGGATGAAGTGGAAGCAGTGACACAGTCAACCTTCATCCCTGGCGAGCTGAAAGAAGAGATTATGCATTCAGATTCCCATTGTGTACCTACAAAGTCAAACTGTAAATCTCTCTGGGGAGGAAATGCTGGGAAACCAAGACCTGCAGAAACTCCAGCAGCAAGAACCTGCCTTATCAAGAGTGATCTTTTACATAAATCAGAAGAGGAAGCCTTCAAAAGCAGAAAGGTTAGCAGAGTCCATAGACACAAAGAAACTGCTCGGACAATGGAAGAGGTTCTGTCTGTGCCAAGGAGTGCTGTATCGAACCATCAAGACACCTGGAAAAGAAGAGTCCAGACAACTTGTCCTGCCTAGGAGCATGCAGAAGAAAGTGCTTGAACATCATGATAACACAGGACACCAAGGTATCGAGAAAACCATGCAGCTTGTAAGGGAGCGTTACTATTGGCTGGGGATGACTGCAAACGTGGAAGATCAATGCAAGAGATGTCAACGCTGTATGGCAGCAAAAGCACAGATCCCAGCAGAACGTGCACCACTACGACCAATGCTGGCTACACGTCCACTGGAAGTGGTGGCCATGGACTTTACCCTGCTGGAACCAGCTCAAGATGGAAGGGAGAACATTTGGTCCTTACGGACATGTTCACCAAATTCACTGTTGAAGTGCCAACGAGAGACCAAACAGCAGAGACAACAGCAAGGGTGATCGTTCGTGAATGGTTCCACAATATGCATCCCTCTCCATCTCCATGCTGACAGGGCAGAAACTTTGAGTCTGAAGTTATCTCCCACCTTTGTAAGATGTATGGGGTGGAAAAGAGCTGAACAACCCCCTACCATCCCCAAGGGAATGCCCAGACAGAACGGTTCAATAGAACACTTCATGAACTGTTAAGGACTCTGCCTGCTGAAAAGAAAAGGCGTTGGATGGAACACTTGCAATCCCTTGTTTTTGCCTACAACACAACACCCCATGCCACAACAGGTTTTGCTCCATATTACCTGATGTTCGGCAGACAACCAAGGCTGCCCCTGGACACCATGTTCAAGAGGGAAGAGGACGCCCCGTGTCCTGACTGGATACTACACCATCGTCGAAGCCTGGACTGATCTACAGACACACCAGGAGAAGACTTCAAGTAGAGGCCTTGAAGAGAAAGGAGCTCTACGATGGACATGCACGAAATGAACCATTAGCCAGAGGCCAGACTGTGCTGCTGAGGAACCACCCTCGCGGAAGATGCAAGATTCAAGATAAATGGAGAGATGAAGTCTTTGAAGTGACAGATGTTCGGAACAATGTGTACACCATCATCAACAGAGAGACGGGACAGGAAAAGCGTGTGTGCATAGGAATGAACTGAAAGCCTTTCCTTAGCGAACAGCAACATCCTGAAGAAGATGCTGGACCCAGCAACAGCAACACTGATGACTCTGATAACTCAGAAACAGAGTTGTTGAAGGTTGTTGACAGCTCACAACCGCATGTTCCCCCAGCAGTGCAGCAGCCAGCAATAGCAGTGCCTCCACCAGTCCCCAGGCCCAGGCGAAGCACCAGGCAGGACAACACAGCAATGTGCATCATTTGCCTCGTTCACCCTGGCTCAAGAACAAGTGGCAGAGACAGTTACTAATCCGAGACCAGAGCCAGAATAACTGCCAAGGACACAGAATACTACAGTGCAAGAACCACAGTACAGATTCCAGATGGCAGACAGAATGCTGAACTTGTTCTCCAGAATTTTGGATGGAAGTCAGAATTAGGCGCATGTTCACTGACCAGACATTGTTCTGCTGGAACAGTTATAATAAAAAAGACAGTTAGCAGGAAGTTTTGAAAAGAAAAGACTAGATACATGGAATGTGTGGTGTTTCATTTAACATTTTAAGAACTAAACATATAGGACAGTTATCTAGATTTACTTTACTTGTAACAGAACAAATGAGCAGACATTGAGTGACAAGAACGTTTTGGTACAGTTTCTCACTATTGGGTAGTAAAAGATGTACCTTGGGATGCAACCTTCTAGGCTCACCTATAAGTAAGAAAATTTGAGGTATTATTTAATCTATAGGTTTACGAATTTGTACCTCGTAAAATTCGAAGTACCACTATACCTCTCCATAAATTGCTTTTGATTGCATCTAGAGATCATGTGCTTACTGAGGATCACTGGATGGAATGATTTGAGAACATAATAAGGTGAATTTTTAAAAGAGGTAAAATGTGCATGTGAGAGGTCTAACTCTAATCACAAGCTTACGTTTTCACAGTGTGGAGAGGTATCGACAGATACTACAGGCGGAGCAAGATTTTGACATGCAATTTTGAAAAAGGTCAATATTGAGAAGTTAATTTAATTGTGAAAAAAGTTGTGTGTTTTGTAAAATAATTGGTTGTTCTTTATCATCTTAGATTGAGTGATTGGTTGTGGCACCTTATGTCTGACAATTTACTTTGTGGAATTCAGCATTAGTGCAACAAATCAAACCAAATGGATTCAAGGAATGTTGTATCCTTGTTTAAATTGTAAAGGCAATAGTTGCTAGGAGATTAATTGATTTCTTGGTGGTTAGTGTCGGAAATAAGAAATAACGCAAAAGACACTGGATGTTTTCAATCTTCATTTACACCAGTTGTTTTCATATGCATACTATTGACTGGGATGTGTTTTGCTTATTTGGGAATTTGTGACATTTAGCATTGGAGAAATTGATTTCTTTGTCTTTTGAATAGTTTCTTGAAAAAAAAAAGTTTGAACGCCAAGACGGTGTCTCAGCAAGAGGGGGGTGTATGTAGGAGTATGCCATGTGCCTATAGTTACGAGTGTATAATTAAGAGAATGATTGCAGGTGCCTGTAGATTGATATTGGGTGTGTGTGTTGCTGGTGAGTGAATGATCAAGAAGGGATGTTACTCAGGAGGGGATTGCTCATGCAGAGAATGGGACATGTAGAGCGAAGGAATGTTAACTGAGTAGTAATCTGATTGTATGATCACTGATGTTTTTAAGTAGCAGAACTAGAAGGACTCTTGAAGAGTAAACATCTAAGAAGGAACATTTTGTGTACAAGCTTTTCCGATGTACACCAGT
>JADBJO010033603.1:5000-10000 GCA_016801955.1 Conus betulinus
CAGTGTAAAATCAATGGAGATCACCTTATGGGCTGGTATTTCACGTACCCTCGTGATTCTCCTGTCATTAAGCAATATAAGAGAGAAGACCCTACCACATTTTTCACGAAACGAACATTTGTAACTGTCTGGCATTGTTTTTCCTCCCAGAAGGGGGACCATGGGCATTGAAATCAGTTCACTATATATTGATGATTTGACTTCCCAAGGGTGAGTAATCAGTTTATATAGTATATATAGATCTGAAGGGCCATTTTTAAGATACATTGATAAAAGAATTACGCGTCATTAATCTTTATTTTACACCTGTTGAAGATATATCTGGAAAATCTGCTGGGACTGGGGGCTGAGTATGCTCAACATCTAATCCAAAATGAATATAGACTGCGGTAGAAACCTTTCCTGACGAATCCATGTGATAAAGAGGGGGGAAAACATCCTTTTGATTTAGTTAGCTTCGTGTTTGGGACATTTAGTGACTGAAGGAGGAGAACATGACGGTTGTTATGGCTTAAATAATCCTAAAAGGAGCTGGACGCAATGAACCAGCAATTCCACTGCATAACAGATATATTCTTGAAGCTTGCTCTTCCTGAGCGTTTCATTTGTTACATCTGTACAGGCTAACAATATGCAGTCTTGTATAAAGATTCCTTACAATGACCTAAATGATATGTGAGTGAAAACCGATGATGATATTTACTAAGCAATGCTTGATTAGGTGAGGAACTGAATCCGTTCACCACCATTATGTGCACTTTTTTTTTTTATAAACACTTTCTAGTGAGGGCAGCAAGGGTATCAAAAGGTACTATTATGAAACGAATAGGGCGGAGACAGAATACAATCTTTAGGCAAGCTGGTGGTTGACAGGCATCTCAGGGAATGATCACTTGCTTGACTACTTCGTGGTGGCCTGAAAACGCATGGGAGATCGCTGGTCTGACCACTGGCTGACTGTCTAGAAGCACTGGGTAGGTCACTCAGGTGACCCCTGGTTGACTGCCCCCGAAGTACTGGAAAGGTCACCAAGTTGACCACGGGTTGACTGCCCTGACGTACTAGAATGGTCACCCGGTTGACCACTAGTTGACCGCATGGAAGCACAGACAAGGTCGCCACAGACGGAGGCTTTAGGATAAGATTCGGACTCACGGGACATCTTTGGCAAAATGCGGTGACGAACGTCTTTTCCCTTTCACAGTTACCCAGAAAGAGACTGCAGACTCTGTGTGTGATGGATGTTGAACGGTTTGTGCACCATCTTTTTAGACGTGTTCGGCAGTTCATCTAGTCTGGTGTCAGTGACAACGCTCAGGTGGTTTGCTGCTCTGGCACACTGTACATACATCTTGAACATGTTCGGCTTGCGTTGAGACTGTGGAGTATTTGATTTCAGTCTGCGTGCACTGTGCCTTTTTTTTTTTCAGAACAGAACAGTTCTGTAAATCTGTAGTTCTTCTATGGAGCGACGTTGTTTTAATGTGATGTGTGTTTAAATGTTGCACTTTTTTGGCAATAATTTACTACATATGTCTGAGAATGTTTGTCTTACTCGTCTCATACATGTTTGATGTTTTGTCCGGTTTTTTTTTTTATTTGTGGAATAATAGTTGCACCTGGTGCAACTTCTTTTGAAGATAAGGTATGCTTTTTTTTTTCTTCTTTTCTTATCTACTGATAGAAGTGATACTTATCGTCGTCGTGTTTACTAGTAGCAGTTGTAATAATAGAAGTAGTAGCAGCACAAGCAGCAAACGTAGAAGAAATAGCAGCAGCAGCAGTCGTGTTCGTTTTTGCCAATGCCGTCGTTGTCGTGGTCATAGTGGTGGGTAGTAGTAGTGGTAGCAGTAGCAGCAATAGTATCAGCAGTAGCAGCAACTATAGTCCAGCAGCAGCAGCAGTAGTAGTAGTAGTAGTAGAAGTAGTAATAGTAGTAGCGCAAGTAGTAGTAGTAGTAGTGGTGGTGGTGGTGGTGGTAGTAGTAGTTGTTGTTATAGGAGGAGGAGGAGGAGGAGGACGAGGAGGACGAGGAGGAGGAGGAGGAGCAGCAGCAGCAGCAGCACAGGAAAAACAGCAGCTGCTGCAGCAATATTCGCAACAGAAACAGCAGCAGCAGAAACAGCAGCAGCAGAAGCAGCAGAATCAAATCAGCCGCAGTAGTGTTCGTCCTCGACGATGCCGTCGTTATCAGAGTCATTGTGGTAGTAGTAGTAGTAGTAGTAGTGGTAGTGGTTGTAGTGGCACTTTTTGTAGGACAATCAGCGATATCATGAGTATGAGAGAGAAGATTATGAAAGAAGAGGATATGCTTATTGAGGTGGTTGGTGAAGTTTAAAGAGTTACAGCTTCCCCCCCCCCACCCACAACACACACACCTACCCCCATCACATTTCGTCCCTATCCCCCAAGCTCAATGACTTCATCCCTCGACCCCCAAAACCTCACCTGGTAACTAAGTAGACCGGACTCATTCTAAATGGATGATATTAAAAACCGAATTTGGAAGCGCTTCGAAATGGAAGACGCCATTTCAGTTCACGTCTCTTTCCTCTTTGGTTTTCTATTGCGTGATGTGTTATGTGGGTTTAATCCGAACAAAGTTTCACGTTCGCTTGATGCTTGATCAGATGACCTGGGTACCTTCCCGTGTAGGAAGTTCACTTCGATTGTGTCGGCGAGAGAAGAAAAAAGGCAAAGTGTTGTTCATTTGATGCGTTTTAATCCTCACGACACTTGATCATTTTCTTTGTTGTTGTGTCTTTGCTGTGCTGTAATAGGGATCACGTGAAGTATATGTGTATGGTTTTGCGTGTGTTCTTTCTCTGAATGAAAACGCATTGAGTTGCGAGTTTGCAAGAGTGGTTTGCCCCAGAGAGTTTTCTACCAAAGTCTCAAAGTGCAGAGTTAGACAAGTTGTGAAAGAATAAGCATCCCCCGACCTGTAGTGACCGACAAAGATGAGGAAACCAGACGCGGGGAAAGGAGAGAGCATCTATGAGGGCAAGAGGTCCCCTCAGATTAGATATCAAGTTGGAGAGTTTTGATGGAATAGGGAGTGAGGGGAAGGGAAGAGACAGGAGAGAGAGAGAGGAGGGGGGAGAGAGAGAGGAGAGCGAGTTGGAGCGGGGGGGGGTCCGAGCGATGGCCCCAGAGAAGGAGAGAGAGAGAGAGAGAGGCGGGAGAGTAGAGAAGAGACCGCGGTGAGAGGAGGAGAGAGGTGAGACGGAGGGAGGAGAGAGATCTGGAGGGGAGAGACGGAGGAAGAGAGAGGAGAGAAGATGAGCCACCAGGAGACAGGACAGGATCCAGAGAGAGGGGAAAAGATGGAGGGATCGAGACAGACAGCACACAGACACAGGGGACAACAGGAGAAACAGAGGGGACCACAGGGATCTAAAGCATCTATTGTCAAATAGAAACGAACATAAATCAAGCACTAGATTTGTAAATATACAGATTAGTGCTTCAAGACTATAGGAAAGGCTCATGTTAGACAGGGTAATATCTCTCTCTCTCTCTCTCTCTCTCCTCATCTCTCTCTCCTCTCTCTCTCGTCTCCTCTCTCTCTCCTCTCTCTCTCTCTCTCTGGTTAACACATAGTAAGCACTATTGGTTTCACTGACTGGGGCTCACCCTGTTCTATAGTATCTACCACAATTTCGTCCCTTGTTCTACCCCCTGTTCTGTCTCTTAACTTTATTCTTCATTTCTTTATCAGCGTGCTTGTTTCATACACCATAGTTTTCGTTCTGAGGTTTCTCTGGGGTTTTTTTTTTTTTTTTTTTTCTTTTCTTTTTTTTTTTTTTTTTTTTTTCTTTTTCTTTTGTCTTTTCTCTTCCCTTTTCGAAACATTTTAATCTCTAGATTGGTTCAGGTCTGTCGTAAGTGATCCTTGAAATCTGGAGACCTACTTAAGCCATCGAAGGCAGTTCTGGAACGGAAAATGGCTGTCGGCCTTGTCTGCACAGTCCACTGTTTTACTATGGTTTCGGCATTCAATAGCGGTGGCACGAGAGCTTCTTGATTTCCATCCTTTCCTCGCAACTGTGGATTTTTAGTTGGCCCAGGGCTCGCCTTCGTGGACGACATTAAGCTGCTTACAGAGAACACGCGTTTGAAATAGTGGTTAAATTGTTTAGGGGGTGTGGGTGTGAGTGGTGTGTATGTGTGTGTGTGTTGTGTGTGTGTGTGTGTGTGGTGTGTGTGTGTGTTGTGTGTGGTGTGTGTGGTTTGTGAGGAGGAGGATGTGTGTGTGTGTGTGAGAGAGAGGTGAGGAGAATGAGGTGAGTGAGAGAGACGGGGAGTGGAGAGAGAGAGAGAGAGAGAGAAAGAATGAGGAGAGAGAGAGGAAGATGAGAGAGCGAGAGAAGAGAGATAGAAGAGTTGAGAGGAGAGCGAGAGGTCAGTGAGGCAGAGAGAGAGACGAGAGAAGAGAGAGAGAGAGATTATGGTCTTCACAAATTCGAATTCACTCGTCAAAATAGGAAGGGTTTTAAATGCTCTTCCGACAGTCTGTCAGAGAGGCAGTTAGTCGATGTACAGTTAACGGATGCTTGGTTTTAAATTTTTGGTTTAATTACCATCTTGATGGTGCAATGATTAATATCACAGACTTTTCAAAGTGACATATGTGTCTTAGAAGCATCCCATTATCACCCTACTCTTGTTTTTTTCTTCTTTTCTTTTATTTCTAATCTGGACTGACTTACAGATGAGTTGGAATCTTCTTCTTCATCTTCTTTTTTTTCTTCTTCTTCTTCTTCTTCTTCTTCGTCGTCGTCGTCGTCGTCGTCGTCTTCTTATTCTCTTCTTCTTCTTCTTCTTTTCTTCTTCTTCTTCTCCTTCTTCTTCTTTCTTCTTCTATGAAATTTACTATTTAGTACCTGTGTTAAAAGTATTCTTCTTCTTCTTCTTCTTCTTCTTCTTCTTCTTTCTTCTTCTTCTTCTTCTTCTTCAATGAAATTTACCTATTCAGTATCTTTGTTAAAGTATTCTCT
>JADBJO010033604.1:0-5000 GCA_016801955.1 Conus betulinus
CTCCTCTTGAGAATGAAACGCTTGTTCTAAACGATATCAATTCTAGGTCTTGGTAATCATGACAACCCTGGTTCGATCTAGAATTCTTCAGGACTGACTTTGTGGACAGCTGAGACAGGCAGAATGGATGGGGAGTGTGTTATTCGAACCTTGTTTACGTCTGTATACCTTTGTGAAAGGGGGGATGTTTCAAAAGAGGTAGGGGATGTGTAACTGTCTTTTGTTCTGTCGCTGGGTGCGGATCAGGCAAAAGAAATAATAAGCTGGGCTGCTTCTCCCATACAAGTAGCCTGATCTTTTTAAATGTACACCGGCACAATCATCCCGTACAGTGGAAGCATCATCATTTTTTTTTTCTTCTTCTTGGCGTACGGCAGGCTGATACTCTTGCGGACACTCCCTGTATAGACAGGCAAGGATTAATCCCATCCTCCCAGCAAAGGGAGTGGAGTTTTGTGTGTATGACCGTTTTTTTTTTTCAAATCCCGCCATTAAGGCAGCCATACTCCAACTTCGGGGAAGGTGCATGCTATGTGTAACGCGTCGTCCATACCAACAGCCGAACTGGCCTTCTCTTCTGATAGTTGGTGATGGTATTTGACATGTGTGCAAGATGTTATGCGTGCGTTCACACACGGAACTTCGGTTTATAGTCTCATTCAAAGGACTGTACGGGAAATGGAGTTAGAACCAATGTTATAACTCCGAGGGACCCCCCCCCCCCCCCCCCCCCCCCCCGTGCTGAAACGGCCCGGAGGAGATTCGAACCCGCAACCCCCAAGATTACGAGTCCGGCGCTCTACCACTAGGCTGTTCCGGCCCCTGAAGCATCATCAGCATGAGATCCTATGTGGGCATTGTAGAATATTTTACGGGAACTACTCTCAGTAAAGTGTGTTGTAGCTTCTTTACATTGAATTAGTAGTTTGTCGAGACAATTTTGCATACGTAGTGGATATGACCATCCCACTGTAGTTGGCCGTCTACACCAATCCTAGTAGTCTATGTTGCCTGACTGAGTGATTTGACGGTCTTCAATAGATAGATTAAATGGACACGAATCGAAATGACGTTTTTTTTTTTTCTTCTTAACCGGTGGATATAATCATGCACTTTGTTTCGGTAAGGTTTAAGTACATTGCATTATCTATACACCAGTGTTTCTACCTCCATGAGATTTTGTGGTAAGCGATCATTAACATTATCAATGTTTTTGTCCGTTGTATGCATTGTACCAGTATCAGTAAACAATTCACACAAAACGTTACTTGAGACGTGTAATGCCTCGTCGTTGATAAACAAGCACAAGAGGAGGGGGCCTAATATAGATCCTTGTGGGCCCCTTTCTTGGTTGATTTTTTTTTCAGCAGAATAGGAACCATTGAGTGAGACTCGCTGACATATGTCTCCCAGATAAGACTCAAAGAAAGCTATTGTTTGCGAACTTTTTGTGTACTTTTAGCAGGTACCGGAGAGAGAGAGAGAGAGAGAGAGAGAGAGAGAGAGAGACAGAGAGAGAGAGAGAGACAGACAGACAGACAGACAGACAGACAGACAGACAGAATGTAAATACGAAAATATATTTTGAGAGAGAGAGAGAGAGAGAGAAAGAGAGAGAGTGAGTGAGAGAGACAGACAGACAGACAGACTGAGAGAGACAGATAGAGACAGACTCTGACAGACAGAATGTAAATACGAAAATATATTTTGAAAGAGAGAGAGAGAGAGAGAGAGAGAGAGAGAGAGAGAGAGAGAGAGAGAGACAGACAGACAGACTACAATTACGAAAAATTATTTTTTTAGAGAGAGAGAGACAGACAGACAGAATGCAAATACAGTACGAAAGAGAGAGGGGGTGGCGTGAGACGCGGGGAGGGGGGAGGGCAGGGAGAAGGGAATTTTTGAGACTTGAGGTCGACGTGGGTGGGATGGAGGGGGGGAGGGCACAGAGAGCAAATTCACACACACACACACACACACACACACACACACACACACACACACACACAACACACACACTCACTCACTCTCTCTCTCTCTCTCTCTCTCTCTCTCTCTCTCTCTCTCTCTCACACACACACACACACACACACACACACACACACACATACACATCGCGCAAGCATATGCACATCATGCACATGCACATGCGCCTGCACACACACATACGCACCCATACTCTCTCTCTTTCTCTCTCTCTATCTCTCTCTCTCTCTCTTCTCTCTCTCTCTCCCCCCCCCCTCTCTCTCTCTCTCTCTCTCTCTCTCTCTCGTCTTCGTAGAGTCCACGTAGATTGTTGTGATAAGTAAGAAACTCCAAGCAGTGTGTTGAAGAGCGTGTGTCGTGTTTCCCCATGTGTGTATAGTCAGGCAGGATGACAAATACATCCGGTTCATTTCACCTTCTATACCAGTTGTTGGTGTCGTCGTCGTCGTCGTCGTCGTCGTCCGGCGCGGAATAAATCGTCTCGTCCCAAGCGTGACGGGTGTGTGACCGTGCGCTGCGCGATTTGTCACAATCTGTCACTGGTGGGAGACTGCCCCAAGACGGAGGCGTACGATTGTTCATATTTCATTTTAAAAAAAAAAAGAAAAAGAAAAAAAAAAAAAAAAAAAAAAAAAAAAGAAAAAGAAAAAGAAAAAAAAAAACAATACAAAGCAACTCAGAGAAGACAGAACGTCTTCAGTGAGACAGACCTAAATGGTAAGAAATGTAAAAAAAAAAAAATCCCAAGATGCAAAGCATATAAACGTACTACCAGTTTATCTTGAATACGCGTGAGATATTCCATAAAGAGAAAAACCGTTTTGGGCCGTTATGGCCGTTAGTAACGGCTATTCTGTAAACATCAGCAGCATCAATCCGTGACCCATGATGAACATACCAACAAATTTTCAGAAAGATCGGCCAAGTACTTTCCGAGATATTCTATAAAGAAAGAAAAACTGTTATGGGCTGTTATAGCCGTTAGTAACGGCTATAAACGGTAAAATAAAACATCGGGCATCATCCGTGACCCTTCATGAACATACCTACAAATTTTCAGAAAGATCGGCCCAGAAGTTTTGTCTGGAGCGAGTGGAACACATTTTGACCACGGACGAACACACACACACACACACACACACACACACACACACACACACACACACACACACACACACACACACACACACACACACACACACTTACACACACACACACACACACACACACACACACACACACACACACACACTCTTACACACACACACACATACACACACACACACACACACACACACACGAGCGCGCGCGCGCGCGCGCGCGCGCATGTACGCACACATACACAGCATTTCTTCGTTCCCATTCTAAAGTACTCCCTGTTGTATAAGAACTGGGAGTACAAAAACCCGTTTCCTTTTGCTGCCATAATGAAACGACCATCGACTAAGGAAGACGATAGGCTCGCAGCACCAACAGTCATTCACCATCAACGTACGCCTCCCCAATCCCTCCATTCATTGTTTGATTATTTATATGTCCGTCCTTTTCGTTCAGTGTGGCAGGCAGGCAAACCATCAGCCGATTTGTCTCAATACATCCTGTACGCCACCAAGAGACGGTGTGACTATTTGGCAGCACACACACACACACACACACACACACAGACACACACACACACACACACACACACACACACACACACACACACACACACACACACACACACACACACACACACACACACACACACACACACACACACACACACACACACACACACACACACACACACACAGACACACAGACACACACACACACACACACACACACACACACACACACACACACACACACACACACACACACAGACACACACACACACACACCACACACACACACACACACACACACACACACACACACACACACACACACACACACACACACACACACACACACACACACACACAGACACACACACACACACACACACACACACACACACACACACACACACACACACACACACACACACACACACACACACACACACACACACACACACACACAGACACACACACACACACACACACACACACACACACACACACACACACACACACACACACACACACACACACACACACACACACACACACACACACACACACACACACACACACACACACACACACACACACACACAGACACACACACACACACACACACACACACACACACACACACACACACACACACACACACACACACACACACACACACAAAGAATATGCCAAGGCTTTGCTTAAGGAGTCGAGTATTTACAGACCAGCGTAAATAGATCGTGTTGCGAATTTTTATCGTGTCTGACAGTAGAATCTCCTCGTTCTTTTTCGTATGGCCATCATCAAGGCACAAGCCAGGTGGTTCCAAGCAGACAGATTAAAATCAAAGGAATAGTTGTAATAATTTATGTCATGTGTTTTATAACCTTACATCCTATGTCTTGCTTGTGTACACCATTAATGCCATCCATATTGGAATTCATAACAAAAAATAAAAAAATAAAAAAAAACTAAGGTTAAAAAAAAAAAGAAATGGATGGGGGGGGGGGGGGGGGGGGGGACAGTCTTCTCCTCTGAAGATAGAAAGGGATGGGGGGGGGGGCAGTCTTCTTCTCCTCTGAAGATAGAAAGGGATGGGGGATGGGGGGGGGGGGGGGGGGGGTAGGGCAGTCTTTTGCTCTGAAGATAGAAAGGGATGGGGGGTGGGTGGACAGTCTTCTTTCTCCTTTGAAGATAGAAAGGAATGGGGGTGGGGAGGACAGTCTTCCTCTCCTCTGAAAACAGAAGTGGGTGGGTGGTGAGGGTGGGGGTTGGGGCGGTCTTCTTCTCCTCACTGACAGTGTGTAGTTAGATAGAGGTAGGGAGAAGATGGACAGAGAGGGGAAGGGTGAGGACCTCGGATCTGTGGCACAGCTGATGTCAGGACGGACACTGTGAGGAGTTGGTTCT
>JADBJO010033604.1:10000-14403 GCA_016801955.1 Conus betulinus
AGGACATGACATGACAGTATTACTACTCATTCATAATACATACATACATGCATATAAGCATACATGCTTAAATGCATACATACATGATACAGAGAGAGAGAGACAGACTGGCAGACAGACAGACAGAGGCAGAGACAGAGAGAGACAGAGATTCTTCTCAAACTCCAGGGGCGGGTGGCGGAACGCAACATCGGAGACGAGACGAGCAGAACACAGGCTGCTGGTAATAGCATTCAAAACACACTTATCTGCGGATTTCAGCTCTGCCATTTCCGCATCAAGATGAATGCCAGGTCAGACAAGAAGGTCCCCCCCTTATCGCAGGTGACAACGCTTCCATTGTTCTGACAGACAAACAGCCAGCCAGAAAACAGCAGGTTCGCAATGTCACCGGCCATAAATTTGAAACAAGGGGGCCTTTGTTGCAGGCACCACCAGTGGGGAAAATGTTAATGGCTGTATAAAAGACAGAGAGCGGTGTATTGGCTCGCCATCCTAGGCTTTGGTGCTCTAGCTCGAAGGTAAGGTACTTTGCAAGTTTTTGTTTTGTTTGTTTGTTTCTATCGTTGCCTCAACCGTGTCGGGTTACGTTTGGCAAGTTCTTGGACTGCTGCTGAACCAGTTTTTGTTATGCATGATTGATTTGTGCTGCTGGTTAGGGCTGAATGATGCTGGGTGATAGTGATCATTGACCATCAGGGTGGAGACGGTCCACTGGAGTTCCCTCATTGTCGCTGAGCAGTGGTTAGGTGTGGACTTGCTTGCTTGCTTGCTGCTTGCAGCTGAACCGAGTGTGTGTGTGTGTGTGGGGGGGGGGGGGGGGGGGGCGAGGACCAGCACAGCACGGCTACTGCTGCTTCTGCTTGGCTGTAGGTTCACCGATAGTCAGGTTCTAACCAGTTGCTGCTGATTCGAGTAGAACCATGTTGAGGTTTCAGACACTGCTACCGACTGCAGCACTCGATCGACGATTGTAGATTCCAGACTGGCGATACTGCTGGCACTTGACAACTTGTCTGGCTGTCAGATCACTGGCTGTGGTTGGTTGATCATGGTGGAGGTGCAGCTGATGCTGCTGATTGTAACTGAACGATGTGTGGCCATCAGTTAGTACTGCTGGTTACAACTGAGCGATGTTTGATTATGGATTGGTGCCACTGATGACAACGTGGCGACGTTGAAGGATACGTTTGGCGCTACTGATTAGAAATGAAAGATGTTTGGGATGGGCAAGTACTACCGGTTTACACCTGAACGATGTAGAAGTCTAGATTGGTGTTAGTGATTACAGCTGAACAATGTTTAAGTATAGATTGGTTTCACTGATTACAACTGAACAATGTTTGACACAGATTGGCGATACTGATTACAACCGAACGAACACTTGCGTATAGATTGGTGTTGCTGATAACAGTTGTAGTATAGATAGGTGTTACTGATTATAAGTGAATATTGTTTAAGTATACATTGCTGCTACTGATGACAGATGAGTTATGTTAACATACAGATTCATGCTACTTTTGGCACGAATATATATGTAAACATCATTCATCTGTTACGGCCCTAATGGTGTTTTTCAATCGTAGACTGGGACTAGTAATTACAGCTGAACGATGTTCAAGTATGAAATCGTGATGGCGCTTACGTCTGAACAATGTTTATGTGTACCAGATGGTGTTATTGCAGACAAGTTTAGTGAATGCAGATCAGTTTATAATCAAGCCATTTGGTTTATATTACTGGGTGAGGTTATAGCTTATGTCAGACATCTGCCGGATGACGTTTCAACTTTGTTTCTTGTTGTCAGTTTTTACCTACTTATCAATTTCAGCTGACAGATAACCGTGATCTTTGTGCTTCGGCGAATATGGCGTTCCGTACATTGACGAGCCCGTCCACAGCGAAGCCTTTTCAAAACTGAACTTAAGACTTTGATTCTGAACACAACAAAACGTCAGTATCAACTATTGTCCATTAATGAACAGCAGGCTTGACGTCACACGTCGCAAAAGTTAGGAAGTTTTGTACGATACTATGCAATTCTGTCTCTCTTTATTCACACGTTTCGTGATCACGTGGTTTCCCTTCTTAGTTTTGCTATCGTGTGTTCTATGACGTGTTAGATTGATTGTTCATCCACTTTTTCCAAATACTTTTCATTTTCTTTGTCTCTTCGTTTTCTTTATCTTTCTCCCCCCCCCCCCCCTTCTTTTTCCTTATGTTGTCTTCCTCTTCGTCTTCTTCCTACTCCTCTGCCGCTGCCTCTTCCTCTTCGTCTCTTCTTCCTACTCCTCTGCCGCTGCCTCTTCTTCTTCTTCTTCCTATGGTACTAGGTTTATCATTCATTTGATCATTTCAATCGGTTTTGTTTTCTTTCCTTTTCTTTTTGTGCTCTAATTCAAGAGAAGTCAGAGTTTCTGAAAATGATTAAAAAAAAAGAAAAAAAAAAAAAAAAGAGGATGATAGTGATGGCAGTGATGGTGATGATGAAGATGATGGTGACGATGGTAGCGATGATGTTGATAATAACGAGGACGATGACGGTGGAAGCGACGACGATGACGACGATGATGACGGCGATAAACGTACAACACGCCGTAATGTTTATATGCCTTTCATTTTGAGACTTGCTTGCTGCCGGGCCCTGCTCTGTAGTCTGTGTCGGCAATGCTTCCAATGCATTGAGATCAGCTCTAATTAATCTCTCACACCCACAGTGCCATTGGCAGGGCGGGCGATTTCCTTGATTCACCACAGACGTGAATGACGTCACCGGAGAGACAGAAGCTCCTCCCTTTGAGAACTGATACAAAATAGCATCATGGAAGACATGAACGTTCGTTTCGTTTCTTTGATGACGAACACAAATAATGGTAATGAAGAGTTTGATGATGAAACAAAGAACATCAATGGAGAGACAGACAGACAGGCAGAGACAGAGACAAAAGAGCGGGAGAGAGAGAGAACGAACGAACGAAATGTTGTTTTAAATGAGGGAAAAGAAGAAGCACAAGTCAGTGGCTTTTTTTTTCCATCCAGCCCTCAAACAATAAATACGTGGAAGAAATCATTGCATCGAACTGCATATAAACTCATAAACAACAAGGAATATACAGCAATTTTAGAGAATGGAGAATGCACAATATGACTAGAGGAAAGAGAGTGTGGGAGAGAGAGGGAGGGACGGAGAGCGACACAAAAGAGAGAGGAGAGAGGTTGGGGACTTGGAGACACAGAATAAGGAGAGATTGAGTCTCTAAGACAGAGAGAGAGACACAGAGAGAGACAGAGAGAGAGAGAGAGAGAGAGAGGAGAGAGAGAGAGAGATATACATCAATGAGAGAGATATTTCAAATTTTTGATAACTGATAGAAATAACATCAATGATAGCTAGATTTTTTTTTTTTTTTTTTTTTTTTTTTTTTTTTTTTTTTTTTTTTTTTTTTTTTTTGGTAATGATTACAAAATAACATCAACGGAGAATTTTCCCTTCTCTCGATAGCTGATGCATGCAATAACAATGGAGAGACAGGACACTCCTTTTTTTCTTGATAACTGATCCAAGTAATGTGAAAGGAGAGACAGAGAATTTCTGTTCTTGGCAACGAATACAGATGACATCATTAGAGGGATAAACCATGTTCTTTCTTGATAGCTGGTATCAGTGGAGAGAGAGAGAATCTCCTTTCTTGGAAATTCATAAAATTATTATTAATAAAGATATAGATCATTTCCTTTTTTTTGATAACTGATACACCGATTTTAATCGAGAAATACAGTTTCCTTTCTTGATAACTAATTAAAAAAAAAAAAAACACCAATGGAGATATTAATCATTTCCTTTCTTGATAACTAAGACAAATAACATCAACAATATGAAGAACATCATCAGAGAGTGAGAGAATTTCCTAAATTGATAGCTGATTGAAAAAAAAAATACAGGTGCTATAGAGATATTCTTTTTTTTTCAATAAACTTATAATTCCCCGAAGCTGGACTACGTCTGCCTCAATGAAGGGACAAAAAAAAAAAAAACGGTCATACGCCACAAAACCCCTACTCCCTCGGTTGGGAAGATTGGATTAATCCTTGCCTTTCTATACAGGGAGTGTCCGCAGGAGTATAAGCCTGCTTAGGCGGGGAAAAAAACAAATAACGTCAGTGTTGAGACAGTAAGTTTCTTTTTTTTTAATGACTGATACGAAAGATTTTGCTTTTCCTCATTAAACACTGAAACAATGTACACCCATTCATCAATGGAGAGATAG
Organism: Conus betulinus; assembly: GCA_016801955.1. Lineage (NCBI taxonomy): Eukaryota > Metazoa > Mollusca > Gastropoda > Neogastropoda > Conidae > Conus > Conus betulinus. Next base: position 14,269 of record JADBJO010033604.1, read on the forward strand.
GAGGATTTTGTTCATTTGTGGCGGGTCTGGAAGGTCCATATGCGGGTAACTGGAACTCTTAGTGTGATTTTGCCCGTGTCTCCTTGTGACAGGGTTGGGGAGGAGGACGGGTGTGGGGGGTGGGGGGGGAGAACA
>JADBJO010033605.1:0-5000 GCA_016801955.1 Conus betulinus
GGACGGGCGCGAGAGGCGACCCGGCATCCCGGCAGACCAGGTACCCCAAAGTCACACTTTTCGGGGAGGCGGGCCGACCGCACGAGGCAAACGCCCGGCCGCCTTGAGGACGGTACCTCCCCTCACCACGGTTCGGCGCGAGCCGTGGCCTTCTCTCTTCGGTCTCTCTCTCTCTCTCTCTCTCCACCAAGCGCGGTGACATGAGCGTCTCTCATCTGCTGTACTGCGCACAGTAAGCAGCTGGGTAAACCGGTAATGATCCTTCCGCAGGTTCACCTACGGAAACCTTGTTACGACTTTTACTTCCTCTAAACGATCAAGTTCGAGCGTCTTCTCGGAACAGCGGCGCCGCCCGGTGAAGGGCGGGCCGAGTCCAATCCGAGGCCCTCACTAAACCGTTCAATCGGTAGTAGCGACGGGCGGTGTGTACAAAGGGCAGGGACGTAATCAACGCGAGCTTATGACTCGCGCTTACTGGGAATTCCTCGTTCATGGGGAACAATTTCAAGCCCCAATCCCTATCACGAAGGAGATTCAACGGGTTTCCCAACCCTTTCGGGCCAGGGAGAAAGCCACGCTGATTCCTTCAGTGTAGCGCGCGCGTGCGGCCCCGGACATCTAAGGGCATCACAGACCTGTTATTGCTCAATCTCGTGTGGCTAAACGCCACTTGTCCCTCTAAGAGTTAGCGCCGACGCATGAAGGATCGGCGAACTATTTAGTAGGCTAGAGTCTCGTTCGTTATCGGAATTAACCAGACAAATCGCTCCACCAACTAAGAACGGCCATGCACCACCACCCACCGAATCAAGAAAGAGCTATCAATCTGTCAATCCTTACAGTGTCCGGACCGGGTGAGTTTTCCCGTGTTGAGTCAAATTAAGCCGCAGGCTCCACTCCTGGTGGTGCCCTTCCGTCAATTCCTTTAAGTTTCAGCTTTGCAACCATACTTCCCCCGAACCCGAAAACTTTGGTTTCCCGGAAGCTGCCCGCAGAGTCGATGAAGCAACACCAGCGAATCGCTAGTTGGCATCGTTTATGGTCAGAACTACGACGGTATCTGATCGTCTTCGAACCTCTGACTTTCGTTCTTGACTAATGAAAACATGCTTGGCAAATGCTTTCGCAGTTGTTCGTCTTGCGATGATCCAAGAATTTCACCTCTAACACCGCAATACGGATGCCCCCGTCTGTCCCTCTTAATCATTACCTCGTGTTCCGAAAACCAGCAAAATAGAACCGAGGTCCTATTCCATTATTCCATGCACCATTATTCAGGCGACCTGCCTGCTTTGAACACTCTAATTTCTTCAAAGTAAACGTTCCGGCCACACCCCAAAACGCTCAATGAAGAGCACCATGGGCTGAACAACCGGGAAGCGTAGGATGGGAATCAATACACACAGTGACCGCCGCGAGGCGAGGCGGACCGTGCGCCCATGCCTGAGATCCAACTACGAGCTTTTTAATCGCAACAACTTTAGTATACGCTATTGGAGCTGGAATTACCGCGGCTGCTGGCACCAGACTTGCCCTCCAATAGATCCTCGTTAAAGGGTTTAAAGTGTACTCATTCCAATTACGGAGCCTCAAAAGAGTTCGTATTGTTTTTTTTTTTCGTCACTACCTCCCCGTGCCAGGAGTGGGTAAGTTGCGCGCCTGCTGCCTTCCTTGGATGTGGTAGCCGTTTTCTCATGCTCCCTCTCCGGAATCGAACCCTGATTCCCCGCTACCCGTTGCTAACATGGTAGGCAGATCACGTACCATCGTCATTGATAGGGCAGACATTTGAAAGATGCGTCGCCGGCTCGGGGCCATGCGATCGGCAAAAAAGTTATCCAGAGTCACCAAAGGACGGGCAGAACCCGACTGGTTTTGAACTAATAAAAGCGCTCTTTCCCCGGGGGGGTCGGAGCTGGTCGGCATGTATTAGCTAGCTAGAATTACCACAGTTATCCAAGTAGATTTGGATCATCTAAGGAACCTCGACTGATTTAATGAGCCATTCGCGGTTTCACCACCGTACGAGGGTGTGAACTTAGACATGCATGGCTTAATCTTTGAGACAAGCATATGACTACTGGCAGGATCAACCAGAATGCAACCCGTGTTCTGCGTGTCCTCCTCCTCCTGATCCCTTGTCGGACAGAAGAACCAGCACAGCGGCCGATGCAGGCTTGCCGGTGGGACCGCTCTCACAGATGATGAGTCCGTGGGCGATCCGCGTTAGCGAGCCGGCGCAAGCAGCGCGCGGAGTCGGTCTTCACCAGAGACTGCGGTGGCGGCGGACAACAGATTCAGGGCCCATCGCAAGCGAGAATCCTTCTTCGGTCCGACCGACGCCAGCCCCCGAGACGGCAGCGGCAGCAGCAGCAAACTCGGGGAGGGCCGGTCTAGCAGGGAGGGGGGGAGAACGGGAGCCTGTCCCCGAACGCCTCGCCTGCTCGTTACCACGTGCCGGACCACGACCCGATGGGACGGGCGCGTCCTTCGCGAGATGAACCAGGCGTTTACTCTTTCTGAGGCCGAAGGGGAGGGAGCCTCCTGTCCCACGCACCTAGGGCCCTCGTTCCGGGTTGGAGAGAACCGGCGAGGTCGCTCTCCCACCGTCGTCACCGATGGCACGCCACCATCTACGGACGTCAAGACGCCGCCGACCGCGCAGAGACCCAACGTGTCCGTCGGAGAAACCGCGGCAGCCGTTCGAACTCACGCTGGGACTCGGCGCAAGCGGGAAGCGCTGCAGCCGGAGTGGCGGGATCGATCAATTTCTCGCGCACCCTTTTTACCGCCAGCACCGACTCAGACCTCTCGCACGCCGCGCGCTCGCGAAAATGCCGAAGGAGAATGCGTGTACGGAACGGGGCGGACGCGCCGGGGGCGAGCAGCCGGGCGAGACGCGGCCGCGATTCAGCTCGCCGCCCGTTCCCACACCTTAAGCAACTTCCCAACCCGCTGCGGAAGCTCATGACGGCCGCGCTACCTAATCTTCAGCCTTAACATGGCGGCGCCCCCGCCTTTCCTGCTCTGGCGCCTTGCCGAGAAGTCTGGTATGACTGACAGTGATTTGTAGTTGCCCAGAGGGTCACGTTTGATAGGTCTTCCCCCCCGCCCCCCCCCCCCCCCTCCCTCCCCCTCCCCCCAATGGAGTTTTCCTTGGGGGGTGGAGGGGGGGGGGGGGTGGGGTTTTCCTTATCTTACTCTCTGATTGTTTATTACCAATATATTCTCGGAATTAGCGTTATTCTCTATTCCACTTGTTGTTTATGTATGTGTGTGTGTGTGTGTGTGTGTGTGTGTGTATTTATTATTTATTTATTTATTTATTATTTATTTATTCAATTGTTACATATTATGATTCTTCTTGTTAGAATTCCTTATGTCGTTCTTCTCACTGTCCGATTGCCATTTACTACCAATACATTCTCGGAATTATCGTTGTTGTTCTCCGTTCGTTATTATTAGTGTCAGTATTTTAATTTATGTATTTATTTATTTATTTATTTAATTATTTATTTACTTATTTTATAATTATGACTCTTATTGTTATAATTGTATGTTGCTGTTGTTGCTGTCACTGTTATCATTATTATCATTATGTTATTACGATCTTTATGGTCATTGTATTTGTTGTGATATTGTTCCTGCTATACGTATTATTATTTTATTATTATTATTATTATTATTATTATTATTATTATTATTATTATTGTTGTTGTTGTTGTCATTATTACTGTTACTGTTCTTTTTTGTCTCTGTTTTTTTTTTTCTTTTTTTTTTTTTTTGTGGGGGGAGGGGGGGGGGATGGGGGGGGGGGGGGCGGGTTTTGGGTGCTGCATCTTTGGCCGCCAGTCTTCCCGCAACATCTTCAGCCTTAAGTGAGTGGCCAGACAGACACAGCTGTTATAATCAGCTCATCACCACATCATTTCTAGTCTTTCTCTCCTTCCTCTTCTTCATCACGTGATGATGGTATGCACATACAGGCATATATCTTCATGCGGACCCGGATGGGGGGGGCTGGCTGGCCCCCCCCCCCCCCCCCCCCCCCCCCCCCCCCCCCCCCCCCCCCCCCCTGCATCTTCAGCCTTAAGTGAGCGGCCCGAGAGACAACACAGCTGGTGCAAGCAGGTCCTCGTCATCCTTTCTGTTCATTTTCTCTTCTTCTTCTTCTTCTTCATCTTGCCATGATGAGGACCATGACATATGCACATACACATGTCTATCTCTTCGTATGGCAGGCTTCCTGCATCTTCAGCCTTAAGTGAGACGCAACTGGTGTGTCTCATCATCATCATCATGTGTGTCCTTCTCTCTTCTCGTTGTTCTTCAGCTTGTGATGATCAGGACCATGACACACATGTCTAGACTTTCAGGTGTAGCTGAAGGGCTCGCTCGTTTTGATGCATCTTCAGCCTTAAGTGAGTAGCATCTTCAGCCTTAAGCGAGTGGCAAGAGAGACGCCACAAGTTCGTCATGATCATTTCTGTTCTTTGTCTCAGGACGAAGACGTGTGCATATATTTATAGGTATATATATATATATATATATATATATATACATATACATAGATATACCTCAAGGGCTGGTTGTTGCTGCATCTTCAGCCTTAAGTCAGTGGGAAGTGTGTGTGTGTGTGTGTGTGTGTGTGTGTGTGTGTGCGCGCGCATTTTTGAGTGTGTGTGTGTGTGTCTCTCTTTTTTTTTTCAGCATCTTCAGCCTTAAGGTAGTGTGGTTTTTTCTCTCTCTCTCTCTCTCAGCATCTTCAGCCTTAAGGTAGGGGGGGGGGGGGGGGGGGGTGTTTGTTTCTCTCTGTGCTCTCGGCATCTTCAGCTCGCCTTCAGCCTTAAGTCAGCGTGCACAAGTCTGCATTTTGAGCCTTGGCTTCTCTCTCTCTCTCTCTCTCTCTCTCTCTCTCTCTCTCTTTGCATCTTCAGCCTTAAGGGGGGGGGGGGGGGGGGGGGGGGGGGGGGGGGGGGGGGGGGGGGGGTTTGTTTCTC